>LS485945.1:154723-200532 GCA_900490705.1 Pristionchus arcanus
ATGTGGGATAATCCCACAATCAGACTCAGACTTCAGAAATGGGTAAATCCCACTCAGATCGAGAGAAGGCGAAATCATCGCAAAGAGTGTGGAAGAATGTGGAGGCATGACAAGGGAGAACAAATGAAATGATAAGGATACACAAAAAATGGTAAGTTAAACGAATAAAAATAGCACAAACAAGCGGAAATACGACAAACAACACAAATACGACGATAAGGCGACAATTATTCCGAGTCCCCGTGACTGCGGAGGGAACAAGCAAACGACAAATGTGGACCGCGTATCCACCAAAGAACGAACGACAAACAATCAAATGTGGAAAGCACTTCCACCAAATATGCGACAAGAAATACGACAACAAAATAATCAAAATCCAGATCCGAATCCGAGCCGATGCACCATTTATCCGTGGTTCAGTGTAGGTCAACGACCGTTCAGTGGTAATGGTTTATCATAGAAGTGAGAAGAGCCGACGGCTCAGGGAAAGAGAGAGAGATAGAGAGATAAGAGAAGGAGATCACTATCGGTTCAAGCCGATACACTCCCGTTGCCTAGACTACTACGTCTTATGTGAATCTCGTCTCCAGCTATAGCAACTAGAGACTGCCTGAATTAAATCGATTCTTGTCTGAAGCTCACTGCTGATGATTCACCGTAGTGTAGCTTTCCTGTTTACGCATGAGGGGGATTAAAACGAGTGGATATGAGACAGGAAGGGAAGTATTCTGAGCAAAGTGGTTATTGTAGCCTGGCATCCTAGAAGAGTGCTGATAGATATGGGAGTGATGATGCACAGGGATACTGTAGAGAAGACAGGGGTCGAGGAGAAGCTCTGTATTGTTGTAGAGGACGATAGGTACTTGGAGCTTGAATCAAAATGATAGTCCTATTTTCGAGGGTACGGTAGCGTTGCTGGAATGGAATAGTAAAGGCCTTGATGAATAGCAGTTTTCTGTAGGGGTCTTTGTGAAATCAATACTCAAGCGGAAGGGATTGCTAATGCTAATGCATGAATCGATAGGGAACCGCTCATCCGTTGCCGAGGCGACCCTTCATGTGAATTTCGTTTCTAGAGATACTAGATTGCCTGACTGAATAAGACTCATCTTTGTGTACGAGAACAGTTCGCGAGATGAGAGGACAGGGGGACTACTAATCACGAATCAATAAGGAGCCGCTCGTTGCCTAGGCTGCGCTAAATCCGATCTCTCTTTCTTAATGCTGGCCTTGACTGAAATAGATTCTATGGGGATACTGTTTAGAAGAGGATGGTTGATGTCACATTTTGAGAAGTGTGATAATACGTCCATTGGAATACGGTAACGAGCACGACTTGGAATAGTTCGGAGCTGGGGGATAACCGAATGTCTGTGATGATGATTTCCTGCGCCGTGAAAGACGGGTGTGTTATGTTGAAATTCAGTGTTGCTGGAGAGAGGTGTTTCATATGACTAGTGGTGATACTGAGCTGGTGTCAATGGAATTGAATTGAGGCGCAGATTTACTAATTGAGCGATCAAACATTAGTTGATATTTGGAAGTGGTTGAGAATTTACATATGGAATATAATTGGATGGAAATCACTATTAGCGGCTGCATTGCCATTATTTTCCCACTGAGTGGTATACAGATTTCATTGATTGTTTTTAATTTCAGAGGAATCCGCTGACTCCGATTCTCCTCCGACTAAGAAGTCTACTCCCCATGATTCGTCTGCGGATAAAGACTTGGGAGTGGGAGCTGAGGATGAAGATGATCAGTGGATCGGAGCTGCCTCTTCTGATTGGGATAGTGAGATGGAGGAGAAGGCCATCAAGAGGGGATACATAACGGAGAAGAAGAAGGATAAGAAGAAGAGAGAGGAAGAGGAGAAGAAGAGAGAGGAGGAGGAGAAGAAGAAGGAGAAGAAGGATGAGAAGAAGGGAGGAAAGGAAGAATCTGGAAAGAAAAAGGTCTCCAAGAAGTAAGAGCCATTCTCGTCGAACACTTCCCAGTGTATTGTTGCTAAATATATTGTAAATTCTAAGTATGCCCTAATTTATAGCTTGTTGATAAGTAAGCATATGATCTCACTCTTGCAATGGTCCCATTCCGGTTTCTGTAATATGAGCTTTTCAATAAAGTGTTCGTCGACTGAGGATTCACAACGCACAATCGTTATTTCTTGGATACTATATTATATATTACATCATTTCTTCATTTTTTGGTGAGATCGAAGTACTGTAAGATTGTATAGTTTGTAAGTTATGTATATATGATCCCATTTCCTAATAAGGTGTTAACAAATGGCATGCGGTAAGGGATGGGAAGAGAAAGGAGGGGAGGGGCAGAAGCGAGAAGGGGTAACTTTGAAGATCAACATTGACTTCGTCAGCTTGTAAATTTTCCATAATTCATGTCGAGGGGAGGGCGAGTTTTTGCCAGTATTCGAGTGGGAGGGCGAAATATTGCCTACGCAGCTTCCTTTTTGATTTTTAAGTTTCTTCAGCTTCGAATTTCCTGTGGAAAGTCAATAAACGACTGTTCTTCAATGACAACGCTCTCGAAAAAAGAACCGAGAGCGTCAGTCGAAAAGGCTTTCACTTCCGGTCGCTGCGATTGCTTTTCTTTCGAAGGAAAAGTTATATAAAGAGTGATAAGCAGTCCCCTGTCCCAACGAATCTATTCCCTTCCTTCTCTTTCTCTTCGCCTATCATAAGATGGTCGTCGGATGGATCGCAGTAGGCATACTCAGTGTCGTCTCTGCTGGTCTCATCATTGCGGTGATCATTTCTCATCTACTGATTCCTAGGGTACACGACGACGGTATTTTCTTCAAATGGAGGGAACGCCGACATTTTTTTTCCTCTAGACTCTTTCTCTAGCACGCGCTATTCAGTAATCCCGATACCGAAAGTGCAATTCTATTGTCTTCCTATTTACGTGCACAGTCTCACAATCAGGCAATTCAACATGCTCTCCTCATCCCTTTTGCAAGATGTAAAACAACATAGATAGAGCACGCCAAAGCAAGGAGTATAATTATTATTATTACATCATTAATGATTCTTATTCAGGCCATGTACTACAATGAGTCAATTCTGCAGCAGAACGAGTCTGAAGTACGAGCCAATATTAATTATTTTATAATTATTAATAATAATTGCAGGCTGCGAACACGAATTACGAGTTCCTGGAGGGATCCTAATCACTCTCGATTAATATCCTTGACGTCTCGTCATTTTGTGAAACTGTTGTGGAGCAGAATAAACCATTGTGCTCTTCAGCGTGCAACTAACATCGTATACACTTAGCCGAGATAATCCTTGAAGTTTGCAATAAGATACAATAGTTCGGAAGTGAGTGAAGCGAATCAGCTACCTTTGAATTTTCGATTGCCAGAGATTCACGAAGAAGACGATGAGCTTCAGATGACGAACGATCGAGGCAAGTGAAGTGAACCTAAGGACCCAGAATCCTTTTTCCCAGTGATCGTTCAAAATATGACATGAAGTAATGAAATGTTTATCAAAAGAAACGACTAGATTAAGAAGAGTGTTTAGTAGACGAAGCAAGTCTTGGGGACGGTGAGAGTCTCGACGAAAGAAACGGGGAAATCTTCGATGGAAAGAATTTCACGACGAGATTCACGAAGAAGACGATGAGCTTCAGATGATGAACGATCGAGGCAAGTGAAGTGAACCTAAAATGGATGAAAGTGAGGGATGTAACTTGTGGTGAAGAGGTGTGGTAGAGGCTAAGTGTAAGAGCGATCATAGACGTTATAAGACGGTCCACTCAAATTGAGAAGGTGATGACTAGGAAAAATGGATAAGAGAAAAGAAATGGTAATGACTCATCATGTTGTATGAAACGACAAGAACTAGGAATAAGGGGAACTAATCATAAATGAATACAAACCTTGATGTCCTTGGTCTCCTCCTCTTTCTCGAAAGACTTCTTAGGGCACTCGGGAACGGGAACCTTGGAGAAGCAAAGACGATGGGCCTTCTCGATCACACGGGTCTTCTCCATGGGCCCTGAATGAAATATTGATGAGATAACTGTTGCGAATCACCCTTCACATGGCATACATATTATCAAATATTATACTCACCAACAGATTCCTCATCTTCCATCTCGAATCTCTTTTCCTTCTTTTCCTTTTTCTCATTCTTCTCAGTCTCATATTCGTATTCCTTCGATTCCTCAGATTCGGATTCGGATTCGAACTTCTTGTAGTTCTTCTTGTCCTTGATTCCCGATTCCTCCATTTCGCATTCCTCGTTCTTCAGGAGGAAAGAGCGATGGAACTCCTCGAGGTCCTCTGAAATTGAAAGTGTAAGCATCATCATCTATGGGCATTCAATTTCATCAAAAACACTTGGCATAGGCATATCGGCATAGGCACTTGGCATATCAGATGAATCCCACAAAAACCAAGCAATCAAATAAATCTCAATATAACTAACCAGTCTCCTCATCATCGGCCTTTCTGAATTCTCCCTTCTTCTCTCCATCGAAATGTCCACAAAGTCCGCACTGCTTGGCTTTGTACATTTCGTTCATCTTGATCTCAGCCTTGAATCCATCGAATTTGACAAAGAGATCCTCATTCTCAAAAATGACGACATCTCCGCGCTTCTCAAGTCTGAAATTTAATCGATTAGTCATCAGATTACGTCATCCCTCCCTAATCAATAATCCCTTCTACTTACCCGAATTCGTTCATCTTCTTCTCCTTGATAATCTTTCCATCGACAGTCACTTCCATTTCATCTCTCTTCATCTCCATTACAATGGTGTTTTCACGAGTGATCATCTTCAGTTTCTTCTCTTCTCCATTCTTAGAGATCTTCTTAAGGAGAACAGCGAACTTGGGCTCTTCGGAACAATCCTTGGCAAGAACGGAATAGCAAGTAGTGAGGGGAGCACGATAGATGATTTCATCGAAGGTCTTCATTCTTGAGTCGGATACTTCACAGATGGGAGAGAATGAACGGACCATGGATGCCTTCTTCTCAAGAGAGAACCAAGTGGGACGGAAAGGAAGACGGATGGTATTAAGACGAAGAGTTTCACGAGGAGTTTCAAGAGAGAAGTTGGCATATCTCCAGTTCTCAGGCTCGACGGTCAGTTTAGCCAGAAGTTGTCCTTCCTTTTCGATCTTCTCATCACGGGTCTCAATCTCGAACTCAAGAGGGTAAAGTCCCTTGATAAGAGTGGAGAGACGAGAGAACTGAGTGATGGTTTCAAGGGGAAGATGATAATCAGCAGAGATCTTGAGCTGATTAAGACGAGTGGCCTGTTCAACCGATTCGATCTTCTTCTTCTCAACGAGTCTCTCGATCAGTTTGATGTATTCGGGAGATTGGTCCATTTGAGCACGGAGAGTAACAGTCTTCTTCTCATCAGATCCCCATTTGGTGTAAAGACGAGCGAGAACTTCACGATGTTTCTGTTCCTTCATCTCTTCAACAGAGACCATTCTAGAGGGAAGAAGAGTCTCAAGAGTCGAAAGAAGTTCCCAATCTCTATTCTCTCCCTTGAGAAGAGGAGAACGAGACATGGAAATGGTCCATTTGCAGTAAGAAAGAGATTCATCGCACATGGAACGGAGTTCACCAGAAGCACGACGTTCCTTGGTAGATCCAATAGATACAAGAGAGAGATGGATACGATGAGTGAAGACAGGGGATGAAGAAAGGGTATGGAGATACTCCTTGAATTCGGTACGACGAGACTTCTCAACAGATTCATCTGAGTGAACAGAGAAATGAGAGTGCTCAGAGGGATAGAAAGAGTCGAGTTCGATATCCTCAGTCATCTTCATCTTCTTATCAATGGAATCGAAAGAGAGACGGGCAGAATATTCACGAGGAGTCTTCTCAGTCTTCTCCATTCTCATTTCAATATCATTCTCTCCAATGAAGATGGGGGAAACTCCATTCTCCATCTTGTCGAAAAGTCCACGATGAATGTTTCCACGGACGGCGAAACGGCATCCAAGAATCTCTTCTCCATAGACACGAGAGATCTCCTTACGAGAGGCATTGTCGAGGTAGATAGTCTTCTCGATGGCATGATCGTACTTCTGTTCCTTCTTATTCTCATGACGGATATAAGTAACGGGACGAGTTTGCATTCTCATAACTCTCACAGATTCAGTCTTAGGAAGACGGAAGTTGAAAGAGAGAACGGAACGAGATTCCGATTCGAGCTTGATATCCATATCGATAGGAGTGAGAAGAGTGAGGGAATGGATGAGTTTGACTCCTTGGGAGAAGATGGGAGAACGGCACTCAGCATGGATAACATGGGTAGTGGCGAGTTTGGGAGAGACGGAAAGGGAAAGAGTTCTCTTCTCAATCGATCCCTTCAGTTCTCCTTCGATGGAGAGAAGAGTAGGCATCTTCCAAGTAATATCAAGGGGCATTCCAAAGGTAGTAGCAATGATACGAGTCTTCTCATAGACAAGAGATCCAAGCATTCCAGAGAAAGAGTATCCATGAGAAAGAATCTTCTCAATGGATGAGATTTCAGAAGCTCCATTCTTGATGAACTCCTTGATAGCATCAATGAGAATCTTCTCCTCAAGAGGAAGGAAGACGTAATCCATATCCTTGATTCTCATGTAGAGAACAGCAGCCGAATGTTTGGAATGAGAACGACGCTCTTGAATTCCCATCTTCTTCATCAAATCCTTAAGGATCTCGAGGGGTCTCATCTCAGATGATCTCTTTCCACGAACAAGAATTTCTTCGATCGAATTCTGGTGTTTCTTGACAAGTTCGTAGAGTTTCTCAATAAGGACATGAATGTTCTCCTGAGAGAAACCAATCTCAGCCATATGAGAATACCATTCTCCTCCCATAAGAGTAGAGAGAGAAGCAGAGAGTTCAGAGGGAATGATCGAAGTGTTGGAGGCGATATGAGACCAGATAAGTTCAGCTCCAGAAAGGAATTCCTTTGAGTAGTAAGAGTTGACGATGGAACGAGAATCGATAAGACGAGAAGATTGACGACGGACATGTCTCAGAGAGTATTCAATGTCACGGGAAAGATCCTTCTCACAGGGAAGTTCGGAAGAGGCGAATGACTTGAGAGTAGTGAAGACATAGGAGAAGACACGAGTGGAAGGTTCATTCTCGAGTTGAAGAGTGATATGATCGATGATATTACGAGAAGGAAGAGTATGCATAAGATGATGGAAGGCAGCAATTCTCATCTCAACAGATTCGGAAGTCTTCTTGTAGAGAGGAAGGAGAATGTTCTGCACCTTACGGGGCATCACATTTCTCAACTTGCGAAGAGCCTCAATAGCCGAAAGACGGACGGATTCCTCCTCTCTTCTATCCTTGATGATCTTCTCAAGAGGGAAAACAATAAGATCAAGTCCAGAGTTAGCGAAGACCTTCAGGGCAAGAAACTTATCGTAATGGGTATCAGAATCAGAGAAGAGATTCTCCATTTCTCTAGTGTAGACTTCCTTCTGTTCGCGAGAGCACATTTATTCTTTCTTCATGGCGAATCTCTCATCAGTTTCTCCACAAACTCCATTCATCACAGCTCCGATGGAAAGCCAAAGAGATTGACGAACGACAGGATTACGGATGATATTTTCGTCCTTTGAGAGACGAAGAAGATCATGGATCATCTTATCAGAAGGAGAACGGACATCAAGAAGTCTCTTGAGGGATTTGGCAGTCTCAACAGTCGAAAGACGACGAGTGATAATTCCTTCGACGAGACGAGAAACGGTAGGGAAAGTTCCAGCTTGAGAGAGACAATCGTAGAAGATAGATGTCATCTTCTCATCCTTCTTGATAAGTTTCTCCAACTTTTCAATCTCATGAGTAGTCATAACACGAAGAACTTCGATGAGACGAGCCATATCATGAACAGTTTCGGACTTGAGAGATTCATCCTTGTGCTCAGATTCGATCGAATGACGAAGAGAAGTGATGAATTTCTCAGCCAATTCCATCTTCTTTTCCATCCAGAGGAAAGGAGACTTCTTAAGAAGAGAAGCATCACCAGTCATACGGAACTTCTCCATCTTCTCTTCCCATTCAGTAGAATAGACGAGTTCTTCCTTCTTCTCACTCTTGGGTCCACGGATAGTCTCAACTCCAGATTCAACGGAGAGAAGAGTAAGTTTGTTGGTGACATAAGTTCCCATCACTTGTTTTTCTCCATCACGAAGAGTGAAAACGTATTGAGATCGAAGACGAACTTCACGGATCAAATTCTCCTTCTCGTTTCCATTGATTTCGAATTCGAAAACGGTGGAAGAAACGGTGTTGGGCTCCTCACGGTTGAATTTCTTCGAGAAAGTGGGGCAATCCTCTCCGAAACGAAGTTTGTAACGGATGTCAACTCTCTTCTTGCATTTCTCGAAGTTGATCGACTTGGAAACACGAAGAGTTTCTTCTCCAGAGGGAACAACAGTGTAGGAAGTCTCGCAATCTCCTTCAAGAGTCTTCTCGTGAGTAGAGAAGAAAGAAGAAGTCTCCCATTCCTTCTCTTCAGAATCTCTCATAAGACGATCTTCCTTATCGGAACGAGATTTCTTCGAGAGGTTCAGCTGAAAGAAATAATAATTATAAGGGTCAATAGGTATTGTCAGGAGGTTTGAATATATTCATATTGACGATTACATGATACTAGCGCAATACGCATTTGGTGCGATCATTAACTTCGATTATTTTCGAATAGAATGATTCAAAATGCTTAGGATACGTTCCAATAAAAAACAGACTTCAGAGGCTGTTCAACAACGTTGAATGTGAGCGAAAGGAAGGTTTGCAAATAAAGCTTCTTTGGTAATCTAATAGGCAATCAATCAATAATTAGGGGCTTTAGATTAGTTAGTAATAGACGTTATATTTATACCGTTCCATTTTTTTATCGAGATGTTTTACTTCGCGCATAGATCAAATAATTCGAAAATGTGAGTAAGATTTGTATCTGTATCATTGTAATGATCGGAAAGAATTCTCTAATGTGAAAGCAATCAGCAAATCTTTGACTAAGCGTATTATCCTATCGCCTAATGATTCAATATTGGGTAATAGTAATTTTAGGTAGCAGAATATATTCCCATACCTGGAGCATGTTGAGGATGGCTCTCTTGATGTTGGCAGACCAAGTAGGCTCCTCACGGTCGAATTCAATCTCAGAGATGAGTCCATTCTCGTAACGGAAACGAACGGGAAGAAGAAGATTCTCCTTCTGCTCCTGAAAGAGAGAAAATTAGAAGGGTACAAAATTTTATCTTTGCTGTGACTGAATAATCGCTACTCGTTAAGTGCCAATCAAATCACCACCATTAAAGGGGTAAAAGTAACACACCTCAGTGAGTTCGGTCTCCTCGAAGAAACGGAAAGGCTGAACATCACGAGATTCGACCTCACGCTGAGCAGATCCAACACGAATCTTGTTGATCTTGAAGAGAACTTGACGATCATCTTCGAAATTGAGAGAAACGAGAGATTCGATGCGAGAAGCTGAGTTATCAGGGGAAGAAGAGAGGGGAAGTCCAGATGCAATCTGTAAGGGAGGGAATGAGAAGATTATATGTAAGGAAGGATACGGTAGGGAATGAATAATACTATCAGTATCGCATTCTAAGCGCAGTCAGGATAGGCGTGAAACCATTCTTCGTCATCAATTTTCTGGAGGCGACATTAACCTGGCCATCGAACTTGAAATTGTACTGCTTTCCAGTCTTGAAGATCTGGTCACGAATTTGCTCGGGACGAGTCTCCCAATCGACGGAAGCGAAGGCCACGGCTAAAAGGCCGAGAGCCACGAGGAATTTCATTACCTGAAAGCAGGGAATGCTGAAAAGACGTGAATATCAACGATGAAAAAAATGGCGGGAACGAAAATTTTTGACTTTCGAGAAACGTGACTCTAATGGTAGATAAGTGGAATCGAGTGAGAAATGGGTAGATCAATGAGAAAAAAGACAGCGATGTGGAGAGATGTCGAAGGTAAGTGTTATTCCATGGTCAATATCGCCACTTTTATACAAAGGTGAAATGTCAATTTCCCTTCTTATCGGTCGCTAACTCGAGTAGGATAGAACGAGCTGTCAGTTATGAGAGCGAGAGACTGTGAGAATCGATGAGAGATGAGACTGATTAGAGGGATCGAAGTTCGCCCTTCAGTCAAAACTCATCCTGAATGGCAGGGTGAGAAGTGATAGTGATGATCTAGCGGTGCAATTTTGGAGTGACTCGCACAGTTAAACAGAGATCATGTAGTGTATCTGATGTTGTTTCTCGTCGATTTTACATATTTTCAGTTTATCCACAAGCAAAAATGGAATGGTTAACGCATCGCTGTTCAATATGCGCACCGAACTGAAAAAAACAAAAATGTATTCGATGAAATTTTGCAATATATCTATACTTCAGTTTGATTGACACGGTGATAAGTGATAGTGAAGATCTAGCGCTGCTATTATGGCACAATCATGCAGATATCATGTAGTGTATCAGGATTGTTTCTCATTGATTTTGTAAATTGCAGAAGCTGCATCTTAATGTTCAATATGCGCACTGTAATGTCAAAAACGAAATGGAATAAGACGAAATTATGCAATTTATCAATATCTCTCTCTTCTTCGTGCAATGGATCGTAGATGATTGTATGAACAGAGGTAGACGAAGAAGAAGATGATACTGAGAACAACACAAGCAATGGAACAGATGAATATCGGAAGATTGTCATCTGAAAATCATTGCTCATTACAGTAACTCTTCTTGATCTCACTGATCGGATTGCTTCCTCCCAAGAAAGAGAAGCCAATTGCTGCTGAGGTTACGATGATGTTGAGAATCTGTAAGAACACTCGAATATCTGTCATTCTGATCGATTGAATCTTCGTGCTTACCCCGAAGATTATTGCTGGTACGAGAAAAGGGAAGGATTTGGAGGAACTGCCCATGAGGGCACAGAGACCAGACGAAAGAGTGAAGAGTATGACGAAGAAGAGGAGATTATTGCAGGTATAATTGACCCCCGTCAACGAAATCTTGAGAGAGTCCATGACAGTATGAGACTAAATACTCGTTCTTCATTTCTTTTGGGATAGGTATGACTAAATAAGTGATCTCACCTTATTTCTGTATGAATGGATGGCACATGAAGTGTTTTCCTTGCCATCAAGAGTGAAGTAGCAAATCGTTCCAGCCAAAGTAACTTGGACAATAGCGCATAGGGAAGAAATGACCTGTAGAAGAATCTGAATAATTTGTAAAAAAATACTCAATTACCTTGACAATAGTCGACTTGTATCGTGAACACATCACTCGATGGCAAAAATCTCCTTAGAAGAGGATTGAAATGTTACTTCGGAGCTGACTAATGAGTAAAGAGAAAAAGAAGCGGAGGAAGAGGAAATGCCAAATCTGGTGTTTGATTACTCATTGTCCTGCGATACTGATGTTGCTGGACGAGCTTAACCAGCATTGCAGGATATTGAAATTTTACGATCAAAACAAATTAGAAATGAGCACAGCCCGTTTGATATTGTGCATAACACATGAAATTAGATTCATATATTACTACCACCTATTTTCTATTTTCAATAAACTATAAATTTTTGTGATAGCTTCTCAGATATCTTCAACTTTCCCTAACAATCAATTTGACGAAGATCCGGTTGGGAAAGAAAACTGTGAAAGAAAAATAATTCTAGCTGGGATGATGTGTAATCCTATTTCCCTGAATTGAATAGCTTCGAAAAGAAAAAAAGTTTTGTCCAATTCATTTCAAATATAAGAGCCGTGAAAACTGACAGGCGAGGCACATTCAGTATGATTCTGCTCTTTCTTCTCCTTCTTCATCTCCATCTCACTTCTGCTGATTTTCTCACTGATCATCTCACTTCCAATGTGAATGCAAGTATCGATCCCTGTGATAACTTCTATCTGCACCTCTGTTCTCAATCTATCGATGAGAGCGAGTTCCCATACGAAAGGATCAACCAAATCTACGTTAATATCTCCCAAAGATACAAGCATATCAGTGAATCCTACAACCTCGCTATTTTGGTATTTACACTTTAATAAATTGCTAATTAATCATTCTTTTCTTTCAAGAATGATATTGCTACAGTACTACAAAGAACAGAAGAGAACAAAGCCAAATTCGATCACTCTACGTTTCGAGATCTCATAGAAGAAAGGCATCAATTAACAATTATATATTTAGAAATAATTCAAATTTCACAAATTCGAAGCGAAATTTAGGTGCGATGATGATGATCAATGCTATCAGAACGAGTTCAAATATTATTTCAAACACTATCCTTTAGAGGTAATGAATACGCAAGTGATTCATTATGAAGAAATTCATTCTATTTAGCCCAACGATCGACTGAAATATTTTATGGACCATCTAAAGGAGCAAAAGAAGGAAATAGTAGTGGAAGTTCTAACTACTTTGCTTGACAAGATAAACAACTACCCGCAATTCGATGTAACAGAGACAACAACGGTAATATTGTTCTCTTTCAATTTTATATTCATATATATATTTTAAGAATGTGCGCAAATTTTATCAAGCTCTGACAAATAGATTATTTGTGATGGAAGAGTTAAAGGAAAGAGGAATTTTTAGTGAAGTTCCTAGCTTGGATGATGATGTCAAAGATTTTAAAGAACTGATCATTGAGAAGTTTAGAGTGTGTTATTAGTTAATAACTGCCATTCCGGAATTCTGTTTCAGAATACTCCGTGGATGAATGAAAAAGACGAATTTGGACTTTCATTACTGGCAGAATTCGAGGACAAAATCAATCATTTGATAGTATACAACGATCTGGACGAGAATGATGAGGATCTAATACTCCTTCGCAAAATAAATGGCGATTTCCTTCAAAATTATTACACTGCAAAAAAGCGGTAAGTGTGATCATTACTTCAGTTATAAATAACTAGACGGTGCCCGCGCCTACGGCGCCCGCTTCATTTCGAACATTCTAGAAGCTTCTTGGAGGTGGGGGGTAAAGTGAAGCCAGACGTGTTTACACTTGTTTGAGGCTTGTTTACGTGTCTACGTGACTTTTGGAAGTGAAACGCAGAGATCTGTGCTTAATATAGAAGTAATGATTTCAGGTCGACTGGCGTCGAGGATCTTGACATTTATTTCGCTCTGTACGAAGCGGAAGAGTCGCTCTCTCAGATTTCAAATCCTGAGGTAAGTGGTATTATAGGCTAGATCAACAATTTGAACGTTGCAGGAATCCAATTTGGTCTCACGAGTGAATAATGAACTCTCCCTGGGTGCTTTCTATGACGCTGAAAACAGAGTTTCTATTTTGGCACCTCTCATGTATCCGAAGCTCACTAATAGCACCACATTCGACAGAGTATTAATTTTACTCATCTTGTCATTATTTGTGCTTTCAGCCTTATGATGTGTTCCAAATTATCGGTCACGAAATTTTTCACTCCGTGATACGTAAAACATGGGCCAATCGAAGTGCCGCATTCCAGGACAATATGGAATGTTATAATGATCATTTCAGTCGAACTTGTGACTCATTTGGAGAGGTGAAAATATCCAGCAAACTTAATTATATTTCGATTTAGGAATCCTGTAACAGTGGCCCTCAAACCTTTGAAGAAGATGGACCAGATATCGAAGGATTGCGAGTTGCTCATGAATGGTTTTCACAATTCTACAATAAAGAAGAAATGAAGGAAGTTATTTTCAATTCGGATTCCTTCTCTGTGACCAGAGAACAAGCATTTTTCTACTTGAACGGTTTTTTTCCAATGTCAAACGATCGTAAGCAGTTAATCATTTTTAGACTCGACAAATTATTTTCAGAAACCTGGTAATTATCACGCTGATACTCATTCGTATCATCAAGTGCGTGTTAACGGAGATATGACTCAACTTCCCGAGTTTTCACAAGCATTCGCATGCAATTCCGATCAAAGAATGTTTTCTACCAAAGTAATTTTTATTTGGATGTACACAATATAAAAATATTCCTCTTCAGGAACAAAGCTGTCATCTATTCGGACCGGATTCCAAATGAGTTCTCGAATGTGCAATATTGTGGGGTTCAGCCGCTTCATTATTTCAATCGTCCAATACTCACACACGCATTGATAAAGCTTTTTTGCATTTGAATTGTTTTTTTTGCATTTGGTTTGTTTTTTTTACAAAGTTCTCATCAAATTACAGCTCATTTATCCTGTAAATAGGCATGTAGGCTACGGAGGAATTGGAATCTTTGCCGTTACGAGGTGCCGTATTTGAGCGTTATATTCTCAGCTGTTTGGTAGTCGATTTCAGAGCTTTCTAGGCTTCTAGTTGCCAAATTCCTCAATTTTCGATTGCATATGTATCGCAATAATTTGATAGCCAAAGACATCTTACGAAACTTCCAATCCTTCCCTAACAAACACTTTGAAGAGGAAGATCCGGTTCGGGTTGGAGAAAGACAACAAAGGAAAATCTTTGAAGACGTGTCATCATTCATCAATTGTATAGCTCCAAAAAGAAAGCCTGGATAGGTGATTCAGTGTAAATATAAAAGACGGGAATAATGCTTGGCAGGATACTTTCGGTATGATTCTACTCTTCCTTCTGCTTCTTCTTCATCCATCATCTGCTGATTTTCTAAGTGATCATCTCACTCACAATGTTGATTTGAGTGTCCATCCCTGTGATAACTTCTACCTCCATGTCTGTTCTCAATCTATTGACGAGGAACAATTTCCATTCAAAAAGATTAGTCAATTCTATGAGAATATATCACAAGAACACGAACATGTCAGTGGATCGAGAAATTTTGCAATTTTGGTGAGCGATTGTATACATATTCTTCTATATACTCTCTTTAAGAATGACCTCGCCATTCTAATCAACACTGATCTAGAGAACAAACCCAAGTTCAATCGTTCCCTATTTAGATCGCTTATCGAATCGAGGTAAAGATTTTTTTAAAGATACTATACAACCCACTCTGGAAAGGATGATTGAGAAAATTCATCATTATTTGCTTGTATCACTACGGAACTGATAATCGCAAAACGAATCGAGAAATAATATAAAATTTAAGGTGCGCGGAGGACGATGAATGCTATCGGAAAGAGTTCACTTATTTCTACAGAACATATATGAGATTCATCGATGACGTGAAAGAAACATAGTTAATTGATTAATTGACTCAGAAAAATTCAGGAAAACGGCAGTTTGAATTATTGGGTAAAAAAAATTGAAAATGTGAAAAAGGAAGGAATACTGAAAGTTCTACTGTCTATAATCGATTTACTGTACAGACGATTTGGCCAATCATTTATCCCCTACGCTAAAGTGATTTCATATTTAATTAACATAACTGATAATTATTCATAATCTTCTAGATTGCTAAAGAATTCTATTCCGATTTGACAAATAGATTGTTTGTAATGGAAGATCTGAAGAGGAGAGGAATTTTCAAGGGAATTGAAAAAATGAATGAAGATCTATCAACACTTAAAACTCTTATTATTAAGAAATTCAGAGTGAGTTTTTTATTAAACAATTTTAACGTATTTCTTTACAGCAATCTTTAAATTATTTGTAGAATACTCCGTGGATGAATTCAAAAGACGAACTCGGACTTTCATTGCTTGCAGAATTCGAAGACAAAGTCAATGATCTGGTGATCCACTATGATATGGACGAGCATGATAAGGATCTAGAGCTGTTTCGTGATATTAGTAGCAGATTCATGAAGAATTATTATCTAGCGAAACAGAAGTACCAATATGTACTCTGACTTGTTTCATCTTTAGCTCTACAGGTCTACTGGTGTAGAAGCTCTTGACATACTCTTCGCTGCATGTGAAGCGGAAGGACTTCTTTCAGAGATTACAGAACCTGAGGTTACTGTGGTTTGGCAAAAAAAGTTTTATTCTTATAGCTCTACTTTAGGAGTTGATGCTAGTGGAAAGAGTGAAAGCAAAATATGATAAGAATGCAATGTACAGTCCGGAAATGAATAGTGTGGTAATATTGGCCCCATTCATTTATCCCAAGCTCACGGATGGCACAACTTTTGACAAAGTAATATTTTCATTTGTTTTCACATCATAATGTCTATTTTCAGCCGTATGATCTCTTTGTAACAATCGCTCATGAAATCTTCCACTCCGTAATCAATGCAACATGGGCAGAAAGAAGTGATGCATTCAAGAATGGAATGGAGTGTTTGAATGATCATTTCAATCGAACATGCGAAACATTTGGCGAGGTAGGATACTTCTATAGTTGGATTGCATTATAATCAAATACATTTAGAAATCCTGTAACAGTGGGCCGCAAACATTTGAAGAAGATGGGCCCGATATCGAAGGGTTGCGAGTTTCTTACGATTGGTTTTTGCAAAGCTACGACGAGGAAGAATTGAAGGAAGAGATTTTCAAAACGGATTCATTGTCGGTGAACAGAGAACAAGCATTCTTCTATCTAAGCGCTTTCTTCTTCTGCGAAACGATTGTAAGTACTAATTTAACTTTATGTTAGATGTAAAAATTTAGCTTTTGTCATTCAGGATCCTGATAGATATCACAAAGATGTACATTCGTATCACCAAGTGCGTATCAATGGAGATATGACTCAAATGCCCGAGTTTTCGCGTGCTTTTTCATGCAATCCCGAGCAAGGAATGTATTCCGTGAAAGTATTATCATTTGTTTTCTTGCGTTTTTATGATTGCATTTTCAGGAAGACACGTGCCATCTATTCGGCCCCGACTCAAAGTAACTCGTGTAACTCGAGAACACGAATTAATATACTTCAATTTTTTTCAATATTCATATATTTAAATGACGCATAATAAAGTTTTATCGTTGCATCCGAGTTGTCTTTTTTTCCTTGTTCACCCTTCCCCTCCACAATACGATTGATTTGCGAGCTGTACATGAAAGAAATTGACGAGCTGTACATGAAAGAAAAGAGAAAAAAATAAAAAATTGAAGATAATCGTAAACCAGCTAAATGAGTTCATTTGTAAAGTGTTTCATCCACTAATATCTGTGACGTGCACCATGGCAAATTGTCACGAGCAAATCCGAGCTAGAATATAATAACGGTATTAGATGCACTTCGTCTTAAAGGTGGTTAGGCATCAATCAAAGTTGGTGGGTCCCACCACGAAGAGCCTGAAACGTTGCGATCCTACTGTAAACTGCCCAAGCTCTACGCACTTCATTGTGACTCTGGGCAGGCAGATCACCATGGCTCGTAGCCTAGTGGTTGTGCTTTTGCCTAGCTATCCAACACCCGCTGGTTCGACTCCCGCCGAGCGCAATCCTCACTATTGCCGATATTTTCGACTGCCAATCCAATAAAATCAATACGAGAATACAGTACCCCAAATCTTGCCTGAAATATCAATGAACTTTAAAATTCCGTAGTGAGCTTCAGAGGCATTTCTAGAATTTCGGATAAAGTGATCGGGCAGCCATTCTCTATCATTCCACGTTGCCAGTTTATGCACGAAAATATTGATGCCTATCCCCCTTTAAAGAACAATCAATCAAAAATGTAATGAGAAGCGTTACGTGACGTGTTCCTGACATTTCTAGATACAGAATCGATGACTCAAACGTTTCTCTAAGAATCATGGAGAAAGGATATTAGGAGGCAGTATGATTTTCTTCCTGATCTCGTTTCTGCTCCATTTTTCATCGGGCGATTATCTCAGTGATCATCTCACTAACAATGTTGATATCAACGTAAATCCGTGTGACGACTTCTTCCATCATGTGTGCTCTCAATCTGTCGATTCATCGGAATATCCCCTCTGGAAGATATGGTCATTCTACAAGGATATAGCTGACAAGTTCCAGAACGCAGACAATTCTTCGATCTTGGTGAGATATTTCTGATTGCCAAGTGAAATCGATCATAGTTCAGAAGGACATCATGCTGTTAAACAAAAGCATTACTGAAAATAAGCCGCACTTCAATCGCACAGAATTCGAGACGATATTGCGAAAAAGGTATAAAATTGAGGTGTGATTGAGAATAAAGGATTGTTTAGGTGCGACAAAAACGATTCATGCTACCAGGAAGAGTTCCTTTTTTACTATAGAGTATACAACATCGAAACCAAGCCGGTATGGTCCTTTTAGTTGGCAATATTGTCCTTACATTAATCTTATTAAAGGTTTTGCTTTGCAGTCGAACGACAGTTTGCAGAATTTCGTTGACAAGCTAAACATTACAAGTGGAGAAATAATTGTTCAATTTCTGCCAATATTAGTTGAATCCTTTTATAAGGAATACAATGCAACTGAGACTGTTAAAGTAAAAGCTTGAGATCGAACTTCACGCCAATTTTTCATTCAGCTTCAGCACAAATTCTATACTAATCTAATAAATAGAGTGGACATGATGAATGAGTTAAAGAGAAGAGGGCTATTCCAGCAAACAGGCCAAATCCATGAAGACGTCAAGCATTTGAAAGCTCTCGTTAATGATAAGTTGCGAGTGCGATTACTTAAACTGAAGATAATTCAATTATCCATTCAGAATACTCCGTGGATAATTGAAAAAGATGATCTCGGATACAGTTTGTTCAATGAATATGAAGAAAAGATCAACGATATCGATGTCTATTTTGATTTAGACGAAAACAATCGTGATTTGGAGCTTCTTAAAGTGATAGAAAACAAATACAAGAGCAGTTATGAAAGCGCAAGAATGAGGTATACATATTTAATATCATTTCCATTCAGATCATTTCCATTTCCCCTCATTTCCAGATCAACAGGAGTAGAAGTCTTCGACATTTATTTGTCATTATTTTGGTCCTTTGAAGAATGTTTTGAGACAGATGACTCGGAGGTTTAATTTCAATTTGAGATTTTCCGTGTTAAAATATATTTCAGCTGCAAGTTTTAATAACGCGAGTCATTGACAGACTTGCCATGAAGGCCATGTATTATGGTAAACTGAACAAAATCTCAATTATTGCACCCTACCAACATCCCGCACTCGCAGACGACTCCACTTTTAATAAGGTATTCAAAATTTCAAGCATTGTATATTTTTTTATATCTTTGCAGAACTACAATCTTTTCTCAGTGTTAAGCCACGAAATACATCATTCAATTATAATCAACAGATGGGAAAATAGAAGCGAGGCATTCAAAAACGGAATGGAATGCATTCACAATCATTTCAATCGAACTTGCCAGATATTTGGAGAGGTTTGTCATTTACTATATTAGGCAAGATTTCTGATTTTTGTGTCAGGGTTTCCCATGCAAAAGCGGCCCCGAAACATTCAGGGAAGATGGAGCTGACGTGGAGGGACTGCGAACAAGCTATCTCTTTTTCTCTCAAAATTATAACCTGAACGAAATGAAACAGATAGTGTACAAATCTGATTCACTTTCTGTGACCAGAGAACAAGCATTTTTCTACGTCTGGGGAATCTCCATGTGTAGAACACTCGTAAGTTACTACTTTTTTTTGTTATTTTGGGTATAAGATAATTGTTCTCAACCAGTCAAACCATGAGCCGTACGATAAGTATTCACTCCCTCAAGTGAGACTCAACGGTGATATGATTCAAATGGAAGAGTTCACTCATGCGTTTTCATGTTCGCCTAGACAAAGAATGTACAACGTCAAAGTATGTTTTCTCTCAATTCGAACAGTTATCTCTCTATTTCAGGAAGGAACTTGCTACCTATTCGGGCCGAACTCCTTGCCTCGTGAATATATCAAATGGCGTAGCTTATCTCATGCCACATCGAGAGCGATTATTCCCGGTGGTCCATCTTCTCTTGCTATTCTCGCGATAGCAACTGTATATCTATTTAACTAATACGAACTAATAAATTGTTAATGATTTGTTCATAGGGAGAAACAAATTCGATTCACATGGAAAAGTGCGTGGCGACGCAGACCGTACATAATAGATGTTTCCTGCAATGACGGATCTCATACGTATGTTTTAGATGTTGAAGGATTCCGTAACCATAGTTAATAACTAGAAATTACAATGCGAATCAAGGAGATTTTGAGCATGACTTGTTTTCTGTGTAACGTTTTGTATTTTTTCATCTGATCAATGAACTGTAAATGACTCAGTAAATGATCATACAATACGTTTTAACTACTATCAGTCATTCGTAGCAACACGTGTGACCATGGAGTCACAGCTTTCCAGATTACTGTATTTGACTATTCTTCTCAAAAATATCGAATATAGTGCTTTTCTGGGCCTGATTTATCAATATTTCAATACCGTCCATGATCATGAACCAATAAACATTACATTTAATTAATTAAAATATTAAAATAAATATTTTGTGCAGCGAACAATAATTTTAATCATTTTATTTGTACGCGAGTGCAAAGAAGTTCGCGCGCAACGTGTCAGAAACGCGCGCTTTCACGCATTTCCCGCCCCTCGACTTTCGCACGTTTGAACTGCAATTCGCGCTCGTTTCCTCGTCTTTTCTCGCTGTTTTTAGTTTTATTTTCAGTAAATTGTCTTTCGTTCCCTTCCCCGACCACTTTCCACTCGTTTTTCAACTCATTTATCGTTGTTTTGCGCCAAACAAGCTTGGGAAACCATGGCAACTGCCAAAATCGCTTCTTTGACAGCGCCACAACTCAATTCGTCGATCGATCTGTGTTTGTCTCTCTTATCTGGGAAACTCCCTCTCATTCCCTCGGTTCTTTCACCGCTCTTGCGCCCATTACACTCTTTTACTCGATCTTTGCGCGTCATTTGTCCTCTCGATGGCCTCTTGTTGTTCCTATCCCTTCCCTTCCTTTCAGATGTCGTCTCAGGATCGAATCGGTCGTTGGTACTTCGGAGGTCTCGCCTCGGCAGGCGCTGCTTGCTGCACGCATCCTCTCGATCTTCTCAAAGTGCATCTGCAGACTCAACAGGGAGGAAAGATCACCCTCGGACAGATGAGTGTCAAGCTGTACAGGAGCGATGGGGTCAGTCTTTATCTCATTTTTCGGCACTAGGTCGGATAAGAACGGAACGTTTTCGTGTACTTTCGTACGAAGTATTGAGCGTTTGGAGTATCGTTTTGGGGACAAAATACTAAAACCGTCAGAAATTTAGTTCTAGGTAGTAATCCGAATGTTATCGTAGTACCCATTTTCCTTTCCCCATTTCCTTGTCCCATCCATGAGAAACGGTTCGGAACGTGCTTTCTGACGTGTTTGCGCTCTTCCCTCAGAGAAGGATGAGAGATTGAGTGTTAGAGTTTGCACGTAGCAAGCATGTCGGCGCTTTCCCTTGAGTGAAGCGCGGAAATAGAGGGGAAAGAGGGGCTTCTCGCCCCAATTTGATGCACATTGAGTCAATTTCAGCTGCTGGCCTTCTACAATGGTCTCTCGGCGTCTCTCCTCCGTCAGTTGACCTACTCGACCACTCGATTCGGAGTGTATGAGACACTCAAGAAGCAGTTCCCTTCGGGTGAGTATGCCTTCCATTGCCAATTATTGTTGTAATCAAAGACTTTGACCTTACTTTCGTTGTGTTTTGACTCATTCTTCACGATGTTATAGCTGTTTTTGATCAAAAGCGTGGCAGTCAAAAGCGATCAATTAAAAGCGTAGCAGCGTTATTGGCGAAGTACCAATTCATAAGATCGAAAAGTTAATGATAGCAATATTAATTTCAGATCAGCCTCTTCCCTTCTTCCAGAAGGTTTTCCTCGCGGGATTTTCGGGAGCACTCGGAGGATTCGTTGGAACCCCCGGAGATCTCGTGAACGTCCGCATGCAAAACGACGTTAAGGTATGAACAGCGACCTTGGCAAAGTTCCAGTTCACAAGATCGCGAAACTCTCTCATATTCGCGTATTATCTTGTTTTTCTGATCAGCTGCCGCCGGCAGAGCGTCGCAACTACAAGAACGCCATTGACGGCGTCCTTCGAATTCTGAAGGATGAGGGAGTGGCACGATTGTGGGGAGGAGCAGTGATGGCCACCATGAGGTGAGAGAGGAAGATTGACATTTGAGAATGGGGAGACATTTGAGAATTGAGAATCAAGATTGAGAACTGTTTCATCTTCAATGACGCTTGCAAAGAATGAATATGAGCTAAATTTTGCAACACCTTTGTAAAAACGGATATCAAAGCAAATAGTTCACTCTTTTTGAAATAGTTTTGGAATAGGTTGAATGTTTGCGTTTCTTTTTATTAAATAGTTTGAACACAACTAATAAGTGAAGTCAGGCTGATAACAATTGAGTTGATGAAACTATTTTTAATTTTCAGGGCCGTTCTTATGACGATCGGTCAGTTGGCCTTCTACGATCAAATCAAGCAGACGATTATCTCAACCGGACTGGGAAAGGATAACCTCACTACGCATTTCACCGCTTCCATTACCGCTGTGAGTTCTCATGATAATCTATGATTCTTAAGAAATTGAGAATCGAAGGAATCGTCTAATTTATTTTGATTTCTAATTTGTAAACAGTTTGGTTGGTCCCTAAGTACTGCCCAATCTATTTTTATTCGTGTTAGCTAAATAGAAAATTAGGTATAGGTGCAAGCGTGAGAATCAGAAGACAAGCTAGGCCACGGGGTGTATTCGCCCCGGATGTAACATAGACATCAACGCCATTGGATATAATCGTAAGCGATGTCGCTTGGGATAAGCTACCCTACTGGGCAAAATAGCTTGTAGCGGCAACGGAAAGCGGGGTACTTAGATTAGGATAAGAATTTCAAAATAAAACAAGTGCACAATCATTTGGAGATCTCTATTGTATGTATGATAATCATGAGCGAGATGATGAATAGGATACGTCGATTAAGTGTTAAATATCACATATTCATGCGTCGATACCTAGCTGATGGAGGTGAATTGTAGCATTGTTATTTACAATGAGATTGACAGAAAATATATATTCATACACATCTGATTTCTAAATTCTCCTTCTCAGGCGTCGATCACTACATAGATAATAGAAGAGAATAGTAACATTGTTATTGACTATGATCTTGACTGTGAAAATATATAGGAAACTTCGATTGAGTACTAAATAGTTCTTAATCAGGCGTCGATCGCTACTCTGATGACGCAGCCGATGGATGTGCTCAAAACGAGAATGATGAATGCCAAGCCGGGACAGTACAAGGTGAGAAGTGTCGGAATAAAGTCTATTGTGTCAAATAATAAGGTTCCCTCTCCCATTCCTTTCTTTCTTACGTGTCCTGAATGCTAGTTAGATGATAGCTGAGTGTTGATGCCTGAGAACGAATACGAGGAGTTTCAGCGTGAAATTAACTTTGACTGTGCGTAAATTAGAATAGAAAAATCGTTTCAAAAAAAAAATGTTATAAAAAAATAATTTGCAGACGATTCTCCACTGCATGAAGCACACTGCGGAGACGGGACCGAGCGCCTTCTTCAAGGTTTGTCTATTGATTATGTATTCCTACTGATTTCCCACTGATTAGAGAGTGTCTTACACACAACAATGTATTCCCTTCAGGGTCTCATTCCCGCGTGGGTTCGTCTCGCTCCTCACACCGTTCTCACTTTCATCTTCTTCGAACAACTCAGAATGCAATTCGGATATCTGAAGGAGAAGAAGAACTGAATCCTCTCCCATGTAGTCAATGTTGATCCCTAACAAATATAGAAATTCAGAGTACGATTAGAGTAAACTACAGTACCCAATCCACTCACACTACGGCATTTCTTGTCTTCTCACACCATTAATTTACTTACTAGGCCACTCACTTTGATAGTATTGTTTACTTTGTATTATGTTATGATCAAAGTTCTATTGCCATTTGTTGACAAAGGCTGGTTTTGCTAATACTCGTTGGTCGTCTGTCGCATTGAAAAGGTCTTAAAAATCGGACAGCATAAACCAAAAATGTTGGTGGCATTGTTAAACGGAAAACTGGACAATACACTTTAGCCTGTCAATCAATCCCTACAGCATACCCGTAGGTAATTTTTATACTCTGGCCGGTGTGGACGTGATACTGGAGTTTTTTTTAAATGATAGAGATGGGATGAAGCGACGCAAAATAAACATGAAACAACTCAATCGAAGAATAGAAATGAACCTCTTGTTATTGATGTGCAGAGTTTATTGTTCAGTGATCAGTCTAGAGAAGGAACGATACGGAGAGAATGACTTAAAACGCGTTCTCTGTAAGAACCAAGGTGGGAGTGTACAAAAATTTCAAAAAACATCGCCCGTGACTCAAACTTCACCAATATGATCCCTAGTGCCGGTATTTACGATTTTTGAACTTTGATCCCAAAAATTTTGATCTTTGATCTTTGATCTTTCGAAAATTAAATTTTAGATATCCCTATCATGTGATAGCTCATTCGAAAGAGCATAAAAAGTTATGTAAAAATTTCAAATTTCAAGGGTTTTCATCAACATTGGCTCATGTTATGACTAAAAGTATGACGGTTTTTGCCAATTTCGACTAAAATCGATGTGGCTACCCACTATGATATGATTTCCGGGGCACCAATTCGAGATATTTTACGGTTTTTGTTATATGAAAAAACATAAGAAACTTTGCGGGGCATCTTTTCACGGAGATTGTGTTCAAATTTTGGTCCAACCATGGCCAACTACGCCTATTTTCACGAAATGGTCCATACGAAGAGGACTCAGAATGTTTCCACTACATTTGGTTATGCTTCTAATGTTGTTTTTCTGTCATTATGAACAATTTTACGATTTTTCGTCAACATTTTGACAATATTTATTGACATGACTCACCTCGACTTTTTTCACATAAGGGTCCCCCCTTACGTGAAAATCCTGGTTGGGGGGCATTTGGAATTGACCACAATACCATGAATGATTGCTTTTAAAATAACATAAAACTAATTTTTGGGCACTCTAACATACTTTTTATTGGGTCGGACGTCCTATTTCGACATGACCCCAACAATGGTTTTTCACATAAGGGGGGACCCTTATGTGAAAAAAGTCGAGGTGAGTCATG
The DNA here is from genome assembly GCA_900490705.1 of Pristionchus arcanus. Classification (NCBI taxonomy): domain Eukaryota; kingdom Metazoa; phylum Nematoda; class Chromadorea; order Rhabditida; family Neodiplogasteridae; genus Pristionchus; species Pristionchus arcanus. Next base: position 179,704 of record LS485945.1, read on the forward strand.
TCAATAAATATTGTCAAAATGTTGACGAAAAATCGTAAAATTGTTCATAATGACAGAAAAACAACATTAGAAGCATAACCAAATGTAGTGGAAACATTCTGAGTCCTCTTCGTATGGACCATTTCGTGAAAATAGGCGTAGTTGGCCATGGTTGGACCAAAATTTGAACACAATCTCCGTGAAAATATGCCCCGCAAAGTTTTTTCATATAACAAGAACCATAAAATATCTCGAATTGGTGCCCCGGAAATCATAGCATAGTGGGTAGCCACATCGATTTTAGTCGAAATTGGCAAAAACCGTCATACTTTAAGTCATAACATGAGCCAATGTTGATGAAAACCCTTGAAATTTGAAATTTTTACATAACTTTTTATGCTCTTTCGAATAAGCTATCACATGATAGGGATATCTAAAATTTAATTTTCGAAAGATCAAAGATCAAAGATCAAAATTTTTGGGATCAAAGTTCAAAAATCGTAAATACCGGCCCTAGGGATCATATTGGTGAAGTTTGAGTCCCGGGCGATGTTTTTGAAATTTTTGTACACTTTCATATCCAAATCACTGCATTCTTACAGAGAACGCGTTTTAAATGAGTGGTATACGACCTCACTGATTCCATTGAATGCCAATACTGATAAGAGCGATAGAATCGATAGTATATCCGATAGACTGCTTCCACCTGCTCTCATACAATTCTTAATTAAAATATTGTTCAAAAATACACTAATATCTATCGGAAATATTTTCCATTTTAAAGAATCGGAGATGTTACGGAACGGTGTAATAAAGACAATTATCTTGCACAAGACAATTATCTTGCACAGGGCATTTAATTTTCATCTATCTACAAATAAGCACAATGTCGACATCTTCAAACAAATCGTTGGTGTGGACTTGCTCTCTCTGGTTGGCGGTACACCACGTGTTTCTTTCTTCTGCACCTCGTCACTTCCACTGTGATAATTCCACATATCTGCAATACTGAATATTGATGCTCTTGAGTACATTAAGTATATACACGTGAGGAAGTGACTAGATCACGCGGTAAAGTCGGTCCGAAGAATAGATTGGGCCCTACGGACTGAATTGGCCGTTAAAATAGTCACTGGCCTAGCAGTGGGCTCCCGCAGGACTTCGTGTGCCTTGAGTACGGGGTGAACCTTTACCTTTACGTGGTGACAAACAATATTTGCTCACCATCTGGCAGAAGCCGAAGCAGAAGCCAACGATGGCGACGATAATGAAGACCATCACGGCAGTCTCACTGAGAGGGGGGATTCTTCCATCAGACACGGTTTTATTACTTTCCATTATCTGGAGATTTTTAATTACAATTTTTTTTTAAAATAAAGCAATCATAACGAGTATTGGAGAGGTCAGCGTCGCTCAAATGGCTAAAGATCTCGAAACAGCGAGCACAGAAATGCACTGGAAGTGGAACCGAATGGTGATGCAACTAACGGATGAAAATGGTTTCCTCAATTAAATACGGATATGAACAGACGATCAATTAGTAGAATTCAGATCAATATGTTTTTTAATTCATCCATATTAATCCTGAGTATACAGTCTTTAAGTGACCCGTAACGAACGAAATGATACTGAAATCGATTGTGAATGCAATGGGAGAGAACTTTAATACCATCTGATTAGAAGCGAGGGAGAATTCGAGTGATAAGGAATAAAAATATTTGCCCAGATCTTTGTTAACACTATCGATTTATAAATCTTGATAAAGGGATGTCTCCACTGAGTGAAACGTTCTAAAACTGTAAAACGAATCATAATGTAGTAAAGTATTTGTTGTTGTTCATATGTTTTAGTTTATATGACGATGATAGCTGATTACGGAGGCGTTGCTCAATGGTTTGCAATAGAAGGTCTGTAACTTATTTCTGACAGACTTCGTTTTCCATATGCACGACTGACCTTTCAAAAGTGACAGAGATTTGTGAGTGATCAAGTGGATTTCGCTACTGACAAGTTCGACAAGTTGATAAGTTCGATACAAATACAAACACAGAGGCGACATACATCCTGAAAATTACGTCAATGATTGCTCACCGTAATGTGCAACGATTCCGGAATGAACAAAGGTGATGATTTCACGACGAGGTAGGCCGCCTACTAATTGTATGGAAAATTATCTCAGTTGAAATGAATGGCATGGAAGGAATACCGAAGGTACAAGTGTATTCGCAAAACTGTGTTATCGTCAATTTCTAAAAAGGGAAATTCGTTATCCTGTGGCGAACACTCTTGTTTTATATTTGCTAGTATCCTGTTTTTCATAGAACAACTATGAATTACCGTAGCAAATCAACTTGGATTTTCAGCCTCGAATTGATCCGAGATCTTCTTTCCACGTCTGCCTCTTATCCCCGTCACTGATTTATAGTGCAATCTCCCTATCACAGCTCATTTCTCACAGAACACACAATTTCGTTCTCTCCTTCTCTTTTTTCTTATTGGCCGTTCATCTTATAAACAGAGGGCCGATCCTCCACATCTGCTTGGATAGCTATTACCTCAGATCCATTCGGATATCGGCCTTAGCTCTCTTTCTCTCGTCTTACTGTAGTATTGCATAACGTCCATATTCAAACGGATTATTTTAGGATGAAGATGATTCAATCCATCGTTCTCTTCTACTTCGCTTCCCTCATGTATTCCGGAAGTGCTGAGCAGACAATAGAAGAGCTCTACTGTGAACCGATGAAGGAGTACTACCCGGTAAACCATTCCAAATTTCATTAAAAATATTTTGTTCTTTTGCAGGTCATGAAAGGCAACAGGGAATATCTGAGCTCTGATCCTAGCGTATTCGTCTGCGCAAAGGACTGCTACCCTACTGAGTCAGTTTCCAATGATCACTGATTTATGATACTCATCTCAGGACCAAAAGCACTTTGACGACGTTCGAGATCAATGAGAACGGAGCGAAGAGATTCGTGAGCCACTACGAACAGTCGGCACTCAGTTGCATTTATGTTGGATGCGGAAAGATTCTCGGTTAGGCTCTGTTATTCTCATATGAACGTCCTTGATTTCGATTGTTTTATCTTGAACTCCCATGATCCTTCCATTCGATCTTGAACCCTTGAGATTCCACCCATTCATCATTGAACCAAAACATGAGTTCCCTCATTACGATCTTTAATTTCTATGATTCCAACTATACGATCTTGACCTCCCATATTTCCACCCTTTCGATCTTGAAATTCCACACAAATCTAATCCATAATGATTTCCACCAGTCTTTTCATCTCGAATCCACGAGATTTCTCCCATTCAATCTTATATTTCGAATTATTTCGAACAAATTATTTTGATTGTACTGGCAGACTGATAAATTATCCATGTTGAAGTGCGTTGTGCGGACACACAGAAGCTGACAAAACACGAATGTGATTCAAGAAAGGATGCAGACAAATATCCATACACTTCCAGATCAGCAGAATATAGATCTCTGCTCCCATCGACATCTACTACGTTGATTTACTTCTTTGAAAGCAGCCGAGATTCATTTTCCCATCAACCTCTTCTCTCCTTTTCTGATTTATGGTGCAATTTCCCTACCACAGCTCATTTCTCCAACTGAACACCCACTTTCTTCTTTACTCGTTAATTTTCCTCCTAGTTGATTTTCCTCCTCGGGCTATTCCTCCTAGTCAGCCCACAAGGGATACCATATTCCCTATGAAAACAATCGATACTCGATACCCTTCTTGTCTGTCTGTTTATCCTTCTTGTTTACGGTAGCGTAACTAAAAAAATAATGATCGGGATTGCATAACCATGGAATACTTATGCCTCACAGTAACCGGCTAGGAGTGGCTGTCGAATGACAAAATCGACTTGATTGTGTAAGCAATTTCAAGAACATTATTATAATACCAATATTTTTTACGATTACGATATTTTTAAAAGCGAAGTCACTTTTCCATCACGCATACATAATTATAATCTCATAATTAGTCCTAGTATAGTTAGCCTATCGCGCCACACTAAATAAAGGTAAACATTTGACGCGAACAAGAGTTGTGACCTTGAGAAGAGGGATCGCGAAAGATAGGGAGAGAACGAGAGGGGCAGAGGAGAGTCATCCGTCTGACCCAGCATACAGAGTTACGCCGGTTAGTGGGCCAATTCGACAGCATTCTTTTAGCAGCTCTTCTGCTGGAAAATCTATACTAACTTTGTTTTATCATTGAAAATCGTTTATTTATAAACTAAAATAATAATCAGGGTGATGGCCACAGCTGGGCCTTCATCCTCCACTACTCAACCCGCTCCTCCACCTCCACTTCTCCCTCGATTCGAGCAGGAATGGGTTAAGGTAAGCTGCCTTGCTTATCGCTTATGATCGATACTTGCTTTGCTTGATTTATTTAAATACTAATATTTTTTTAAAAGTTTAATCATGTGATCTTCTATTTCAGCGAATCGCCGATAGTATGGGCACATCGAATGCTTTGACGCCGAACGGAACATTGTACATTGCTGAGCAGGTTGGTGCTTTGAAATCCAGATTTTCGCTTCTAATTCACAATTAATTAATGAAATTATATAAATAAATCGCAGATAACCACTCTCATAAAACGAATAGTCTACGATGGTCAGAAATTTGCGCTTCACGGAAGAAGAGCAAAGTTGAAAGCGAAAGATATTGAATCAGCGATGGAATTACTCGGACTTGGGGTGAGTATTTTGATTGAAGTATTAACTAATAGTGTGATATGGCTAATAAGCATCAATATGAACAGTAAATGTTCGAAAATATATAAAATTCAAATTTTTCAGCACTTGAAACCATTCGGTCACATTCTTCCCGAGGGTCAGAATCTAATTCATATACCGAATCCGAACGGAGAGGATCTATTCGTACCAGTGAGTGGATTATCCATAAATTAATGTTTCTTCGATAATTTCAGGCGGTTTAGATTAGTATTCAATCTTTCTTCGAGTCATATTACGTTAATTGTATTGTAATATTCCAGGAGGATCGCGAGCTCGAGCTCAGCGCCCTTATTGCGACGCCAATCCCACCATTGCCAGTGAAACCACATCTCCGAGGTAACATTGTTATTGCTCTTATCATTATATCATGCAAGTACCCGCAACTTTGGTTCTTTGTACAAGCCTTGATTTTTGAAGCGGGAATATTTTCGCATGCGGTATTCGTCAGTGCCGCGCAATCTTTCAATCAATACAATGTTGCAGCGCATTGGTTGGCCTACAACGGGAAAGTTCCTAATATTGCGGAGAATGTTGCACAAGGAACGAGTGAAGAAGATCCATTAGATTTGAAAGAAACGGAAGATCTCAAGAGTGCAGCATTGGCGAAAGTGTCAAGGAAAGAAACAGCAGGTACGGTAATTTGGATGGAATTGAATGTCTGCAGAAGGTGATTGCTTTGTAAATATTGCTTATATCGAGTCTATTGAGTATTACATTAATGAAAATTACACGTTTCACGTTTATTTAATTTTTTAGGCTAGTAAGTGACCGATGTAACATCGAGATAACTTAACGATTTCAGGAGGTAGTAGTAGCGCCGCCGGAACATCATTTCGACATTCTGTCAGGGAGATTCCCACCAAGGAAACTGTTCAATTACAACAACTACAAGTCGAAGCACTCTCTGTCGTGAGTATTATTGTGCCTCACCCACTTGTTTCATATTCACTATATTATCTAAATTATATACTCTTCAGGAGCAACAAATATACTACAAGGATATCATCGAGGCTTGTGTTGGAAATGACGATAAAAATAGGTGAGAGGAAGTGCAGGAAGTCAAGGAATTATAGTTTGTTGTTCGTATTGTTGTCATGTCAATGAACATCAAGGTTTAGTGACTTGCGCAGGCAAGACGCACTCACATCACTCGAGATCGATACTGGAGTTCAAGCACTTTTACCTCGTCTTGGAGCATTTATATTTGATGCGGTGAGATATTTTGAATATTTAATTCTACCATCCCTTACCAACTGATCCTTTGCAACTGAGTACGAAGATCCCAATCCCCTCCCGAAAAATGCTTCTCCCTGCAGGCCTATTGCCTGATGTCAGGATACATCTGTCAATCTGTAATGCTACAATAAATGTGTATAATGTGTACTTCAGACCCGACACAACATTACTCAACGATGCATGTCGATGCTGATCTATATAGGCCGAATCATCAGATCGCTAGTCGTAAACAAGAGCGTCTCGATCGAACCATCCGTGAGTATCCCAACAAGACGAGATTAGCAGTAAAGAGAAGAGTGACAAAGCTGATAAGACGATGCAAACATCCAGAAAATGTCATTCAAATATTGCACAACAATCAGTAATAGCGTTGCGAAAACAAGCTTCTGCATATCAAGCTACACTATGACAATTGAAATAGTTCAAACAACAGAAGTAACAAAAAATAAAAACTATAAAAAAATAACTATTTAAAACTAACTTAAACTGACTATTTATTTATTTTCAGTTGCACCATATCCTTCCCTCGCTTCTCTCATGTATGATTGGGAAGAATCTGTGTCTCAGACCGGATAAAGATAATCACTGGGCTCTTCGCGATTATTCGGCGAAAACGCTCGTTGATATCTTGCACAAGTTCGTTACCAACTGTAAATCTGATCGCATTGACTGATTACAGGAAGGAGACAGATCAGATGCTGCGACAACGAATAGTCAACGTCCTTAGAAAGGTATTGTGACTGCGTTCTAGCAACGAATGCAATGCTAAAGTTGCAGACTTTCATGGACACGTCATGCACATACGGTCAAATATACGGGACACTCTTTGTCATTAATGAAGTCATGAATATTAATGAGGTTAGCTTCCGTGTAACTCACTCATGTCGACTTACTTACTCACTCTTGAGAGGATGATGAATATAGAGACTAGTAGTCTCAAACTTTAAAATTTCAGAGATACGAGATCTACAATCGTTTTGTGGACATAATGAATGCGTGTCATCCTTCTGCAGTTCAATCACAAGGCGATGATGTCAAAGTTGATGCCGGCAAAGTGTATTCACAACTTATCGTTAGTTACTTTCTATCTTATAAATTATCAGCATTTCCTTAGTAAAAATAGAATACAAAATGAATATAGCTCTAAAAGAAGCGGGTGTATAGTGCCTATGCACTTTCCTAATTATGACGAGGTTCTTTTCAGAAAATGGAGCCGGGCATGCTTCGAAGCTATCGCATTGTCAGCGAGAAGAATTCTTGAAAATAAATTGCATTATACTCTCCCTGTCTTTCCCCACTCTAAGTGCATGATCCAAACGAATCTCATATTTCTCAGATTACCAGCTTGTTCGCCAGTTTGATCTACCATTTCTTTCCTCGCTGCTTTGTCTGTTCATTGATCTTTCGTCATTATTATCGTGTACTATTTTATCATTATTGCTTGTCATAGTCGCTTGCGCTTAAATACAAAAGGTTTATTACATCGTTACAACTCTGTTTACAATACAAGTCATCAGTCTCTCAGTAGTAGCTGTGGTAGCGATGGCCAGCGACGATAACGGGTGCGATGTAGTCGGGAGTTCCGTATCCGACCCATCCGGCGTGTCCGAAGTGATCCTCGCAATGGTCTCCCCAAGCAGTGGCGAAGGGGAATCCAGTGAAGTGGATGGAGCGAACCTCTCCGAATCCAGCCAGACCAAGAGCCTGCACGCACTCCATGGGAAGACGATGGTGGAAGTGAGCGATGTGGATTCCATTGACGGAGATCTGGAAAGGAAGAGGTCATTAATGGACTACGGCACTCTAGGTCATACTATTGATTCACTAACTACAGTATGCCACCGTATATTCGAATGATGTAGCTACAGTAATCCTAGTTCACACTAGGACTACGAAAATGTCACATGGTGTTGCTACAGTAATCCTTGGGTACAGTCGGGCTACAATCTTATCTTATCATCATTTGATCTCCACCCTCCTTATCAGTGAGAGCATTCGTCGTCGCCACGTTTTACGAGGGACCGGCTATTTTTTGATACATCTCCCTAGTGATAAATATTGATCGAATCATACCTCGTAGTGAGAGTGATGGGCGCGGATGGTGAGAAGGAAGTCTCCGTGTCCGACAGGGTTCACGACTCTCATCTGCTCAGATAGAAAGGGTTTAGAGAAGGGATCGATTGACTACTGTACTCTTCCGTATCGGTACCGTAACCTCTAACTGCTGTATGCTCTACAGTACCGAACGACTACCATAATCTCAAACTACAGTATTCACTCTCACCTCCTCTCCCCACACTCCGTGGATGTGGGAGTTCATGACGACGATGGTCTCTCCCATGTATCCGAAGCGGAAGTCAACGTGGAGGACGATGTGGTGAGCGGAGAGAAGCTCCACGGTGAAACGCCTGCAAGGACCGTTGACTTAGAGGATATTCAAGACGTTGTTGATGGTGGGTTGCCTGTTCACTGATTGCAACCGTACCAAGGAAACTGTAATTGGTTGACTACAGTATACTTATATCGACTTCAGTACTCTAGATACTGTAATATCGAACTAGACAGGGGAGTGAATCAATGTTACTCACTCGTATCCGTGGTGGATGTGAGCGTGGACGTCGATTCTGGCGTTGCCGGTGAAGCCCTCATGCATGGGAATGACCGAGGGAACGGGCTGAATATTATTGATTGATTACCGTGGCTACTGTATAGTTGGAGGATACTGTAAGGATATTGTACTGAGAGGATTACCGTAAAGACTAAAGTATTGTTATAGGTGATTACTTTATGAAAGTACTCACGACGTTGTGGACGACGTGCATTGTAGTTGAGTTGAGAGGGAGTGGATCCTTCTTGGTTTATCCTCCTTGTTTGTCACTTTATATACGAGGTACGGCTTCACTGCATGACTCCTCCCCATTCTTATCAGTTTCACTCTGCTCCATTCTCAACACTCCTAGTGAGTCATAATGCCATATTTGTTCACTCTTCTTCAAGCTTGCGACTATTCGAACGTGATTCAGTCGATAAGGAGGCATCGCAAATCAAACAAGTATTCCCCTCCAACTCACACCCTCAAAGATTTCTGCCCTTTTGTGAAGGAGTGAGGGACCAGAGGAACACGATTCCTTTCGGAAATAATGGCATCATGTACAGATCTGAAATGCTGACGATGATGTATCTGATTGTGAAAAGGTAAAGGTTGTTTGACATTTTGTCGCAAGGAAGGCTCCGCACATCATCGAAAAGCAACGTGAGCATATTTGACGACCCGTACCGTACAGAATATCAATATTCGGAAGAATATATTTATCTGGATGTTGAAAATTCTTCGTTTAAAGTACTTTTGTTTCTTTTTCTCTTTCTCTTCCTTCCTGAGGACTCACTTACCCATTCCATCCACACACTCGCTAAGAAACGGAAAGAAGGGAGGAGAGGCATTCCCTTCTTTTCTTTCTCGAGGTCGATTGCCTATTTACGATGCAATCTGCGAGAAGGCGAGAGAGAAGAGTGCAACAAAAAGTGCATCGGACAGAGTTAGTGCATGGGGCTTCTTACTCCTTCCTTCTCCTTCTTCTCATTCTGCAGACACAAGCATGGATCTCTCTCTCGCGCCACTTTCCCATATCCTCTAAATTCGCGCCCTTCTCTCGGATTCTCCATGACGACCATGAAGTTTCTCTCTTGTTCCTTCATTCTTCTCATTCTCACATCGATCCTTTCCTCCTTTTAGCGCCTCTTCTTCATTTCTTCCTTCCTTCCTCATTTCGTCCTTTCAGGGAGTTTCTCTCTCTTGACTTTTCGTGATGGGAGCTGACGAGGAGCCGTATTTAGAGGAGGAAAGAGAAGAAGTTGTCGAGATTCATCCTCCAATTCCTATCGATGAAGATGATGATAGAGATGTCAGATGGGAGCATATCGACCCACAAGAGGTCAATCATTCATTTGCATATAGGTCACGATAGGTCACTTTCATTTTCTCAGAAGGTATTCATTGTCTAGAGTAAAAAATATGGTAGCTTGGTAAGTGGACAGGTTTCTTTTTACCGGTATGTGTCAAGAATACATACTTCCATTTTCAGCTGGTCTATCCGGAACCAGACCCTGAAGATATCCAACGACCCATCGTCAATCTCATGGACCTTCTCGACGTGAATGGTGTTCAGAATCCCGAGATGCGCCAGGAAGCTATCGGTCTCATCAATCAATATCTTACCCTACGAGTGAGTACTATCTCCTTCTTCCTCTACTCTCCCCTTCTGAGTACGAAGATCCCAATACCCTCCCTAAATTTACCATCCTGCAGTCTCATTGTCTTGATATTAGGATAAATATGTATGTATGTAGAGTGAGTAATGTCTCCTCTTCCTCTAGTCTTCACTCTCGTCTCGTCACTACCTCATATCAATCCCTCTCTCGCCATATCATCTTCTCCTCCTCTATCTTAGTCATCGACAGGAAATAGAGTGTATCAGACGCAGATCTTTGGGTGGAGTTGCCTTCCGAGAACTGTCAGGGACATCCGGTTTTGAGTCATTGAGAAATTATTTGAACTTTATACTTCTAAGATTAGCACAGTAGCCTTTTAGCAAGAACAGATAGATGTCAATAGATTATATTGTGACGTTTCTTATATACCCCGATTAAGATATCATGATGGGAATTATTTAGCTACCTTTTTTTGGAAAAAATAGGTTTTTTTCAGGAGCAGATTCGTCTTGATGACAACCAACTTCCTCTCATCATCGAACATGGAAGAATTGTGGCCAATCCAAATTTCGACATCGTTGCATTCAGAATGGGCGGAGGAGGCCACGACGAGAATTGAGATCCATTCCATTCCTTCCTTCCTCCTTTTACCCATCTGTCCCCCATCTCTTCACCTTCTTTCGCATGCACATGTTGTATAACCAGATGTTCTAGGAAACGAATCGAGCTCTCTTTTTTGCATTTTCCCGTCCAATTGATCAGTCCCTCCCCTCCCAATTCCATTTGCACTTGAGATGAGAGAGAGAGATTTCCCTTCCTCTCTCTCTCTCTCAAGAACTCTCGAGTTCTTCCAACTTGCAGCAGCAGTTGTTCTTTTCTCGTCCCCAATCCCTCCCTATCGGTCCTTCCCCTCCCACACTCTCTCCCTGAGGTGTGATGTGATCTCGATGGAATACTATGTACCTTTCCGTTTCCCAGTGCCCTATCTCTTTCTGTGATTCATTCTGTCGATCTCCCTACCGTTATTCCTTCCTTCCTTCCGGATCTCATTCCCTTCTCTTTCCTTCTTCTTCCATAAATGGATCAAGAGGGGGAGAGTCCAACACATCTCTATCGTGTATATTTGTCCTTCTTCCCGTGTGTTCGTACACTGAATAAATCTCCTCGCTCTCCTCTCATTTCTCACAATGCAATTCGAGATCTCTTTCTATTCGAGAACTCCTCTCTCTCTCATTTCAAATGGGAGAGAAAGTGATCACTAGTGATTAGTCTCGAGGCAACATCAATCCGATTGACCAACAGCAGTCTCGTGTCCTCTTCCCTTCCCCTATCCCTCCCTCCCTCTCCCCCTCTTCCACCTCCTCCTCCCCTCTCCCTCCTTCCCCTTCCCACAATGAGGCAGCAGAAGGGGGCCACTGCCTATCGATTGTGAGAGTGACCAAGGGGTGTAATGCAGTCTCCCCTCTCGCTCTCTCCCTAGGCAGTCAAGAGAGAGAGAGAGACGGAGGAGAGGGAGAGAGATGGAGAAAGGGTCAACGTTCATTGGACCTTCTTACCTCTCCCATATTCTCGTACTTTCCCCTATTCATTCCTTTCATTCGCTCGTTCTCATAACTAATTCGTAAGATTCTTATACTTCTTCTATAATTAGTGCATAGAGAGAGATGCTCATCATAATACGAAAGGAATGGTTGTAAATTGAGAGTGAAAGGATGAGTAAAGTGTCCACTCTTTCTCTGTCTCATCTTCTTCTCTCTTTCCCACGAGAGGCACGCTACTCAATTTGCATGACTGGGGGGCAAAAGGTTCCCTCCTACTCTTTCCTTCTCTATTTCTTAGTATTCCAGGTGCATTCTTCTCTTATTTCCCTTCTTCTTCTTCCATTTCTCTCGATCAATTCCACTTGTCATCGTTCATTCGATCGATCTCTCGAGAGTGTTCTCTCTCTCTTTCTTTCTCTTCCCGTCTCTCACCACTCTCTCAGATCCCCTCTCTCTCTTCCTTTTCATATTCTCGAAACCGTCCATACCCACTATTGTTGTATTATTGCAGGAATGAATAGTCGGTGACCCGCCGAATAAGAAGAAAAACTGTCGTTTCGAGTGATTCGAACGGAAATACACGTTAATTCCAATAGTTTAATAGAAGGGAAGCTCATGAAAGTCGAGGTAAGCTTTTATTTATATATTTTTAGTTACATTTAATCAAACTTGTGTTTAAATATTGCATAGACAAGAGATTGCAATCGCTACTGAATCGTTTTCGATTAGCATTCTCTTTCACTATCGTTTCCCCGGGCTGATCAAGCGTTAAATGTATTACAATTGGAGCAGAGATTCGCCCTTTCAGTTCGACCAAGATCCAACTTCGAATCTTCTTCCATCGATCGACTTCTCTTCTTCTACTTCTCAGTCCATTTCCGCGCCTCCTAAAGGTCATTTATATTCATTTAATATTCATTAAAGTTATATTCGCTCGATAGGTGTAAAGAAGCATAACAAATACTAATTCGAGTAAAACAAAGAATTGCACGCCCCTAAGCATTATTTGAACTATCACAATATTTTTGCTCTAGCTGAGAACGTTGTAATCATAGCCCCGAGTAATAGGGTGTACGCGAACCTTGAAAACGGCGTAATAGACAAATTTGATGTTAAGCTATAGAATTATGACAGATTAGATAAACGTTCGCGATAAAAGATTCATTCAAAAACTATTATATTACGAACGGTTGTCGTAGTAAAACCATGTAACTAGTTTTGGTGCAGCACGAATGATAAACCGTCTCTTCTCGTTTAAAACCTAATCTAAAATATAATTAAAATATAATTACTGATTTTAGTTTCAGAGCTTGATGATTCAGAGTAAGTATTTGACAGTGAGTGCTCGATATATGAATGCATTAAATTATGTTCCGGCATTACAGGCTTGAAGAGTAGATTTTTATGAATTTTGTGAAACTTTTGATTTATTTATTTATTTTCACTTATCTATAATAAAATATTACTATTAGGAGATATAGAAATAGTGAAATTGAAATATTGTCATTGAACTGAGCCAAACCTAAATGAAGATTGATCAACAAAATTGCAGCAAATGAATATATCAAGGTTTCAGTATGAATAATAATCATTTGCGCATAGTCTATACAAATCTATAAATTATTGATCAAGAAGTTCTGCACCAATTGAATTTATTTTTACTAGTAGATAATTCAACAACTGATATTTATTATACCAAACACGTTAATTACTTCCTTGAACAATCCCCAGTGTACCGAGAACGTAGTCAGAGGAACCGATTTCCACATCCAAAATTAAGTGTCAAGTGATACTCTTCATGGAAAGTGTACTTTTTGCCTCGTGGGAATGAGAGTATTGCAAATCTAGAGAGCTTCATGGCCCTATTAAGAAGTGCTTACCTTCTTGACACGGAAGACTTGACAATATGGAGAGATTTGATAGTATTAAATAAATCAGAGTCGTAATTGATCCTTGATCTTCTCGACTGCTAAAGTTGTGCATTACATAGCCCCCGTATCATTACTGGCGATAGTTTGCGCCCATAATTGGCAGTCAACGGAAGTTAGACACACGTCAATCTACAAGGTAGACGTTCTTAATTCACCCTTTCTAGGCGCGGAATGAACTGGAGTTCGTCCGAAATGATGCAAACCATGTATGATGTGATGCCAACGATCTCCGAAGACTCGGTAGACAACAGTAGACATACGATGGATAGTGAACAACGAGGAGAGCAAGCCAATATCGAGGAGGTTCGTCGCACTTTCCCACTTCCACACCTCGGAATTAGATGTCTTTTCGGGAAATTATCGGGCTGCGGAGGTAGTCGTAACCCTCTGATTGATCGTGTTGGGGTGGGATAGCTTAGCAACGAGGGGAAAAGGGGGGGAGGGCACAGGTAACGCCTTCTTATCACACCTTGTCTCTCTGATACATTCCCCCCTCTCTGATTTCTCCCCTCCACCACTCCATAGTGTCAAGTCCTTTTCTACAAGTCCATCTTATCCTTTCCCACTGTCTTATTGAGACTGGGGAAAGAAATGGGATACATTAATCGTTTCTACCATTGGGTTCGCAATAGATTTCGATCAGAAGACGAATTGTCCTCTAATAGGGCAGAGACCCGAGATCCATCCCGTCCACCTCTCAATTTCCCTCTTCCATCTCCTGTCGAGCCACCCATGGGTGTTCAATTGTCAGCTCTCGTAGGTAGACTAACCACCAACATTCGAGATATTCTGGCGCGGGCCCGCCCTACCTTTACCTCCCGTGACCCCAATGGCCCAGCTGACTATCAAGTCATCAAACTCGATGATAATCTGGGCTTGTTCACAACAGATTCCGGGGATGAAGATGGGTTCCTTCCCCGTCGTTCCATTAACCCTTCCCCTCGTATGTCCCCCTCATCCTCACCTCTTATCCGTACCCGATCTTCTTCTCCATCTGTCCCTCATTCTTCATCATCATCATCTAATCTTCCCTATTCCGTTGTCAATCCATTTCCTGTCCCCTCTTCACCCTCCCCCTCATCTGATTCTGATTCGTCCACAGGTACTGTAGTCCCCGTAACTGCTCGACCCCTCTTTCCTAATCTCCCCACCCCCGATTCTCGTGCACTTTATGACGGGACCCACTATGAACGTCTCCTCAATCTGACTTCTTCCCCCTCCCCTTCTTCATCCCACTCAAGTGCCCGTCGTGGACCCACTACACCTCATCCTCCTAACTCGTCTCATAATCTCGCCCCTCCGTCCCCTCGTTCCCCTCGCAGAAGTCGATCCACTTCCACTATGTCTCGTTCCAACAACCAAATGAATCGTCATACCCCATCCTCATCTAGTCATTCATTCTCATCTTCTTCAAACAATTCCACTCATTCCTCCGGTGGTACCACCTCTGGTACGGTAGCTCCCCGTTCCTCTTCTTCCTCTTCCACTGTGCCTAGATCCAACAACCATCCAGTAAATCGTCCTACCGTTGTTCTAACAAGCCACAATAATTCTGCTACCGTATCCAATCCTTCCTCTAGTTATTCTTCTCGGTCCTCTTCGAATCCTTCCACTCGTTCCTCCGGTGGTTCAACTTCTGGTACGGTAGCACCCTCCTCCTCCTCATCTAGCTACTCTACTTCCTCTTTCTCGTCCACCACATTCACTCGATCTACCGGTAGCTCGAATGCCGTAGGTCCTTCTTCATCCAGCCATTCTTCTTCCCCATCCTCATTCGTTGGATATGCTCTCGCAACGGGTGGTCTTCCACCTGTACCTCCCCATCGCTCCTCTCGCTCTCGATCTCCCAAAACTCGCAGATTCCTCCCCGAATTTCCTCAAATCGACCATAAAACGAGTGAACCGAAACGAATACCCCGAATCCTTCCTCTTACTCCTCCTGAGAATCCGAATTATGTTCCTCCTCCTAAAGTGGAGCCTAAAGTAGAGTTCACTGTAGCAGGCCTTCCTGCCTTCTTCTTTCCTCTTCCTATTCGTCCTCGACGGCTCCCTCCGAGTCCCCCAATCAACCGTAACCGTCGTCTTCCTATTCCCCCTTATCCCCTATCACTCCCTCATCCCATTCCTGAGATCATCCTTTCTCTCGTTGGTCCCAATCCTAATTTTGATGAGTAATAAATCATTATTCCTTCCTCACTACCGTAGTATTAGTAATCATTCCATTCCATCATCCATCATTTCGTCCCTTCCTCCCGATTCCTCTCCATCTATCCTATTATCTGCTCTTCCTCCCTTCTCCCCCCACCTTATTCCTACATCTCTTAGTTCAGTCAGCTCCCATCCAATTTCTCCCGTCTATTCTTCGCCTTCTTTTGGCCAGTTTCAGTCGTTCCTCTTATCTTTCTCTTCTCCATAACTCTTCTATCCCCACTTCCGTCAAGTACTTATCCCCCGAACTTTCCCCGACCTCTCAATTTCGACTTCCCAACTTTGTAATTGGCCCTTCGCACTACCACTGCTGTAACTGGAATGACGCTTTTTGCAAATTGCCTCCAAAACACAGATTTCTTGAGTTGACGTAGTATCTCCTACTGTAGAATTCGTTCAAATATCTTCTTTTTGTAAAAATTGGTGTATTCACATTTGTTTGTTCAGTTTCTTTGATCTCTTGACGTAGTTAATCCTACTGTAGCCTTCGTAGGCGTCGTAGGAGTAAAGACCCATTCCCATAAATTGTCACTCGAAGTAAGTAGTACTTTCCGCCCGTGAATGAGTGTTCACATTATCTTTTGAACTGTTGCACTCACTAAACTCTCTACCGTAGTCAAATCCACCTTATTTCTTGTAAAGATCCATTGCATCATTAATCCCATATTTCTTCTCCCAGCGTAGCCAGGGGAGCATTTATCTTTAGTCCAATCAAAAACCCTTCTCCCTTTGTTCATTTCCCAATATCCCTACCAAATAGGGCTGGGCATTCAGTCACATTCGCATCAGCTATAAGGTGAGCGGCTTTAATTCTCCGTAGTCTCTTAACCTCATCTTTTTCATTTCAGCTAATGATGAATATGCTCGAGGATCGAGATAAACTCCAAGAACAATTAGAGCAGAGCAAAAAGGTGATAATTAGCTTTTAATTAACTATTAAATTAATATTTAAAATTATTTGTAAAATATTAAATTATTAAAAATTGAGGCAATCGACGATGCTCATGCAAAGCAAAAAGAGGCTGAGAGGGAACGAGACTCGTACATTCGTCAACTAGACATGCAGACTTCCCACCTTCCCAATGTAAGCGTGTGAATCCAATGAAAAGAACATCTGTCTAGGGCTTAGAGGGGAAGAGTCATTGGTGGGTAGACAGCACAAGAAGGAGAATCGTGAGAATCCCCCGAATGGGAAATTGCTTCTCTCAAGAGGGGGGATAATACCAAAGGGAGGAAGAAGAGATGAATGGACTACCCATTTGATCTCTTTCTCAGGAGCAACAAACGTTGACGAAAGAGCTGGTCGCCGTGCGAGAACAATTACTAGAGAAGGATGAAGAGATCGTTGAATTGAAGGTGAGATTTAACGAGCGAAAAGGGGCGGAGAAGCATTTCCAATTGACAGGCGGAGAGAAACAATACGAGATTGCTATTGGAGCATCTCGAATGTCTTGTCTCACGACACGAACGATCGTTGCGGATTACTGTGATGAAGAGACAGGTTAGTTGAGAGTGACTCAGTGCTAAAACTAATAATGCCTCGCCAAGAATCATCCAGATATTAATATTTAATAAAGAAAGTAGTATATTTCTCGGATGCATGGAGATAGGAGGAATTGGGTGTGTATCGTTTATAAGTGAGAGTGACTCGCTAACTCTAGTATCCTCTGCGCGAACAATCGTCTGGTTATCAAGTATTATAATTTAAAAGAAATAATCGAAAAGTAGTGTTTTCACGGAAGAAACTAGTGTAGGAAGTGTTTTGCTGCTTTCGACCTTTCGAATGTAAATATGGATATGATGATATGAGAGGGAGGAGAGAGAGGGGGAGAGATACTATCATATCTTCTATCTTCCTATCACCCACTCATCGATTAGCAGACACACAGCGCCGCGGGCGTTTCTTCTGAGGTCGAAGTGCTAAAGGCTCTCAAGAGTTTGTTCGAGCATCACAAAGCCCTCGACGAAAAGGTGAGTAGCTTATCATCAAGATAAGAGATTTTTAAAAAAACACGTATAAAATTGTTAATTCCATGTTCTGGTTCCGCGTTGTTATAGTTGAAACTAGTTCTCAACAAGTGCGATGTATACAAATTCATCAATCAAAATCATTGCATTACATTCATAAAATTATAAGGAACTAACAATTTCCAGGTCCGCGAGCGATTGCGTGTTGCCATGGAGCGAATAGCCATGCTGGAGGACGAATTGACTACCAGCACGGAGTTGAATACTGATCTCAAGGGAGAACTCGCTAAGGCCATCGAGGAATTGCAGCAGGTAAGGAAGAAAGAAGGGAAAGAAGGGGGCAGGGTGAAATCGATGCTGGCGTACAGTAGGCCAAGGGAGCGGAGAGAACAATGGGACGGGCCAGATTGACTAATCGTATTAAGGAAACTGTCATTCATTTTCAGATGAAGGCCGCGAATGGTCAACGCCAGCAGAATGGCGCCTCCTCTGCTGATTCCGCCGCGCGAATCATCGAGTTGCAACAGAATGTCGAAAGGGTCAAAACTGAACTCGAAACGACGCTCAAACAAGTCAATGAGCTCAACCATCGGTATGACTACTGAGAGTGAAGACGAATCTCATTCTCCTTTTCAGCAACTCTCAACTCGACACCCAATTTGCTAATGCGCAGAAGGAATTGCATGCCGCCCATGAGACGACGAGCAAGTTGAAGGCTCAGTTGCAAGAGGTCAGAGAGATCGATGAGAAACCGTAGTCCCTCAATGAAAGGGCATCGACTAGGATGGCAGCTTCAGTATCAATAGTATTGACTACTCTTCCTTTTACCGCCCTCGTCTGTCAATAGCATTGGCAATAGCCATGTATTGCGAGTACTCCGTTATTGAGAGGTAGAGGCGAAGAAGGGATCGAAGAAGGGGAGGCATTGATATTGAACCTGAGATCCTAGTAACTACGAACATATATGCAATGTGATAATTTCAGATG
This sequence comes from Pristionchus arcanus, assembly GCA_900490705.1. NCBI lineage: Eukaryota > Metazoa > Nematoda > Chromadorea > Rhabditida > Neodiplogasteridae > Pristionchus > Pristionchus arcanus. The sequence continues at coordinate 198,530 of LS485945.1, forward strand.
GAAGCCCAGAGAGACGAGCAAGATCGAAGGATTTCCCAGTTGGAGACAAAGAATATCAGTGCTCAACGAGATTCGAATGTCATGAGAGATTTCGCCGATAAGTTGGAGCACCAGGTAAAGCACTCTACGTTGTCAAGATATCTCTCAATGTCTAGTCGAGAAACATCTAACGGGGAAATAAGTGTACTAAAAGGACGACGAGAGAAAGAGAAAGAGCGAGCTGTGTAACGCGGCGCGAAAGAGAGATAACCCCGCGCCGTCCCTCTGCTCTCGTGGTCTCTGGTAGTATAGTGGTTAGTATCCGCGCCTGTCACGTGCGAGACCCGGGTTCAATTCCCGGCCAGAGAGAATCTTTTGCTGAATTTTGCGAAAACATTTGCACTAATTGTTCAATAACGTAAAAGCGTTTGAATTATAATGGTCAACCTTTTGCTATTTTTTCGAACAAAAAAATAAAATCAAGTACGCAACAAATCAATAAAAATAATTTAAGATGGCGAACAAAGACGCATCAATTCGTCTGAATGAGGAGAAGATGCACTCTCTACAAGAACGACTCGAATTGGCAGAGAAACAATTGGCTCAATCACTCAAGAAGGCAGAGAGTCTCCCTAATGTTGAGACAGAACTCCAACTAAAGTGAGTGAAAAGAGAAGAAGAGCGATAATGAATGAAATGAGCTCTCGATGGGAGGCAAAATATAACGAGAGGCCACTTGCAGGAAGGAGGCTCTTACTGCGGCTGAACAGAAAGCGATGAGTACGGAAGAGCGAGTACAGAAATTGGAGAGAGACGTCGATGAGGCGAGAAGTGAAATAGAGAGGAGCAAGCAGAAGGAGAGAATGAATGAAGAGCATAATGCAAGATTGAGCAGTACAGTCGATAAGGTGAGAAAGAAGAGGGAAGGGAGCACTCTATCTGATGAGAGGAAGAAACGAGTTGTTGTGCACTATGCAAGTGCCACTTATGGAATAGATGGAAGAGGGTAAATCAGAGTATATAATTGGATACTTCAGCTTCTCTCCGAGTCAAACGACCGCCTTCAATTGCATCTCAAAGAGCGAATGGCTGCACTGGAAGAGAAGAATCAGTTGACGAGCCAATTGGAAGGAACCAAGAAGAGTTATGATAAGGTATAATACGTTGGATGGAATACGGTAGCCCAAATGAGTTGTTTTCTAAGTAGAGTATGGTATTGCACGAGATGAGGGGAAGGTTGTATGATGCATCGACCCTTCCGTTACTCTCACACTATCGTGCTCTACTGAGAAGAAACACAGTATTATTCACTGTGCCGAGAATCACCGAGTAGCATTTATTAGTAGCCTATGTGAATTAATTCCAGTCGGAGCGAGCTCGCGATCGTCTACAGAGGGACAACGATGAGTTCCGGCAAGAAGTTGAAGCTCTGCGACAGCAACTCTACAATGCAAGAACAGCTCATTTCCAATCTAGGTAAGGAATAGGACGACATGGAATCGCTTATTCATTTCATTCATAGGTGTCCACGCCGCCGGCGACTTTTTTAAAACCATGTATAGGGATACGTGGCCGCGCACTGACGCACGTGCGTCAGTGCGCCACCATGTATCCCTATACATGGGTGAGAAATATTTTTTGTTCGATCGATAATTGGTACCGTACCCAATCACATCTACAGTAACCCCACTTACCGTACATGACTACCGTATCTCGATTGGATCACCAACTGACTTTCATGTTTTGACCCATGACCCGGGGGTCATGGTCCAAAATGAGGTGGTAGGTCATGGTGGAGCATGTCCCTGAAACATATCCCAATGTGTTCTACAGTATGCCATTATCGATTTTTGGTTACCGTAACCCTACCGTACCCGGTTCGGCGGGTCAACTATTTTAGCCTTGGGGCACATTTTTGCCAAAGTGTCTAAAATCGATCGGAAAATTTTTCTACCGTAATCTACAGTAACCTACCGTATCCCTGACTACGGTATCGCGGTTGTGCATCGTGAACTGATTTTTTT
>LS485945.1:201314-224283 GCA_900490705.1 Pristionchus arcanus
CAGGGATACGATAGATTACGGTAGAAAAATTTTCAGATCGATTTGAGACATTTTGGCAAAAGTGTGCCCCAAGGCTAAAATAGTTGACACGCCGAACCGGGGTACGGTAGGATTACGGTAGGGTACAGTGCGGTACCCAAAAAAAAATTTCCTCGATGAACTATGCATGTAGGAACAAAGATTGAATTTTTAGAACGAAAAACGAGAAAAAAATCAGTTCACGATGCACAACCGCGATACCGTAGTCAGGGATACGGTAGGTTACTGTAGATTACGGTAGAAAAATTTTCGGATCGATTTGAGACATTTTGGCAAAAGTGTGCCCCAAGGCTAAAATAGTTGACCCGCCGAACCGGGTACGGTAGGTTTACGGTAACCAAAAATCGATAATGGCATACTGTAGAACACATTGGGATATGTTTCAGGGACATGCTCCACCATGACCTACCAACCCATTTTGGACCATGACCCGGGGTACATGGGTCAAAACATGAAAGTCAGTTGGTGATAGAATCGAGATACGGTAGTCATGTACGGTAAGAGGGGTTACTGTAGATGTGATTGGGTACGGTACCAATTATCGATCGAACAAAAAATATTTCTCACCCATGTATAGGGATACATGGTGGCGCACTGACGCACGTGCGTCAGTGCGCGGCCACGTATCCCTATACATGGTCAAAAAGGGGTCGCCGCCAGACCTGGACAGGTATGATTTCATTCATTATATTGTTTCTTGCGCATGCAATGACTATAGTAATCGCTTAGAACCAATTCATGCCTTTCTCAATTCAGGTTATTCAATACACCATCCGGTCCCGTGCCACCTCCTCACGCTCAGCAGATTCAACAAATCCAGCAAATGCAGCAGATTCCTCAGATTCCCCCGCAGAAAATGTCCAACGGCACTGCTCAATCGGTGCAGAATCTGCAGAATCAGGTACAATCTTCAATATAGGCCTCTGAATATCTCAGGGCTGGTTCGTGACACATCTTTACCTTTTACCTTTCAGGCCTTGTACGGTGCTCCCGCTCCTCAGGCTCCTCTCTATCCACAACAAGTAATGACGGCGAGAAGAGCGCAGAAGGGCAGAATTGCTGCACTGCAGGTGAGACACTTTTTTCATTTACAAATAATATATTTCTATTTATTTTTTATAATTATTTTTCCAAATATTTTTATATTGCTGTATTGTAAATGCAGCGCAATCAAAAATATTGTTTCTAGCTATTTCATATCATTTCCTTCAGGACGACCCCGACAAGATCCAGACTCTCAACGAGCAGGAGTGGGACAGACTGCAACAGGCCAACATTCTCGCCAATGTGCAGCAGGTTCGACTTTTCCTTCCCAATGCTCCAAGATGAATGGCGAACCGCCAACTCTTGCTCCACCATAAATCACTCATCCTTCCCCCTCCAAGTTCTATTTCTAGGCCTTCTCCTCCTCTCCTTCAATGGCCGATGTGGTGGCGGGTAATCCGATGACTCCCTCGGGTCCGCCCGTCGACCTTCTCTCCCAAGGACAACCCCTTCCTCCTGACGCCCACTTGCTCGCCTCTGTTCTGCAGGATAAGCTCGACGCAATTAACAGCGAGATACGGTACGTATCCAGTTGTATACCACTTAAATTTGTATGTAGTGTTACACATATCCGTGTAACTGGTACGTACAACACTGAACTCTTTTTTTCAGTTGTGGTTACTTGTGGTGTGGATACATTTGATAAAATCCATTTTAACATAATAATCAATTTTTGGTATTCAGACTAATCGAGCAAGAGAAGACTCACGCGGAGCGAGCAGCGGAGCAATTGGAAGGGAAAGTGCACGGAGATTCAACTCGTTCCACTCCAAGGAACTCTCCCCAACACGATTTCCTCGTGAACAAGTACAATACTGTTAGTGTCTCTCTCTTGTTATTCCCTCTTGCCTCTTGCCTTATTATTACTTCCATTAGCAGAGTCGTTTCCTTCCTCTCTTCATCTCCTCTTTCAGTTGCCTGCGAACGCGTCCACTTCTCATATGAGAGATATGTACGATCCTTATAATCAGACAATGGACGATTCAATGCTAGAGGATGATTATCTACGACGAGTTCATTCATCGGTAAGCTACCAAAGAAGCTACATTTAAAAGTATATCATAATAGTGTTGCCTCAAGTGTTATGAATTACTGTATCCTGCAACTGTATCCTATCATTTTAATTATTTTTTATTTTCTTTGATATACAGCATAAATAAATACATTCTAATGATGATGTAATTATGTTATTTTATTAAAATAGCATAATAATAGCATTGAAATAGCATTGATAAATGAGCTTATTTGCAGCGATTCGAGGAAAGCGGTCGGATGAGTCCGTCGTCGTCAGTGGCTTCGTCAACTGATGGATACGGTGTGAAGAAGAAGAGAAGCAGCTCGGCCAGTGGATTCAAGTCACTCGGAAGATTATTCAAGCAGAAGAAGAACGCTGAGAAGTGAGTTATCTAATTTTCTTATATTATTAAATCACCAGCCAACATATCTTTGTGTAATCGATTGCTTTTAACTTTGTCATTATATCTTATTTTTTTCGTACATATTATTCATTTTAGACGAGTGGCGATGGAATCCGGTGGTGCTTACTCCGATTCCGAACAATCTTCAGGCGGCGCCGATTCTGCTGCAGGAAATCGAACAGGATCCGATTTCGATCGAAGGAAAAAGAAGAAACACGAGTTGTTAGAGGAGGTACCGTAATCCTTCCTCAACTGATAAACAAACTATTTTTTTCAGGCAATCAAGGCTCGAACTCCCTTCGCTCTGTGGAATGGACCTACCGTAGTGGCGTGGTTGGAACTCTGGGTGGGCATGCCCGCATGGTAAGCTAAATTAAATGAGGCTCCATGCTAAGTAAAGAACTGAAGGTACGTCGCGGCTTGCCGAGCCAACGTGAAGAGTGGAGCCATCATGAGTGCTCTTTCGGATCAAGAGATTCAAAGGGAGATCGGCATTTCCAATCCCCTTCATCGATTGAAGCTACGATTGGCCATCCAGGTAGGCATTTTTTCATTAATTTTTCGTTAAATTTACGGAATTTCAGGAAATGGTCTCGCTAACGTCTCCTTCCGCCCCTCGAACAGCCAGAACAACGCTGGCATTCGGAGATATGAACCATGAATGGATTGGAAATGAATGGCTACCGTCTCTTGGCCTGACCCAGTACAGGTGTGTGTTCTACTACGACAATATATCAGTGGAAAAATAATGCCATACGTGTTTTGAAGTGGGTGTCCAAAGGATGATGGGGTGAAGGGATTGATGATCTTGTGATCTGATAGCAATCATCCTCTGGCTACTTACGCTCAGTACATAGCAGTTTTTTTATGTCGAAGGGTACTCGGTAACCTATAATAGCATACCTATACCAATACGAAGCAATTACAGATCGGCCTTCATGGAATGTCTCCTTGACGCTCGTATGCTTGAACATCTAACCAAGCGAGATCTCCGAACCCATCTAAAGATGCACGATTCATTCCATCGAGCTGCTCTTCAGTACGGAATATTCTGTCTGAGGAAACTCAACTATGACAGGAAAACACTCCAAGACCGAAGGAGAGTCGCGGAGAATGGTGGCAGAGGTGAATATTATAAATATTAAAATAAATACAAATAAATTGGTTGTGCTTTCCATAAACATTCTCTATTGGAGAAAGCTCCTACATTTTTTGATAGATTACTAAAGCTAGCAACTTGATAAAACTTGATTAATTGATTATTAATAAACAATTCTTGTAGTGCCCGATCTTCTCGTCTGGTCCAACGAACGGGTCATCCGATGGGTCGAAGAGATCGGACTGGGGGGATACGCAGTCCAATTGAGAGAATCGGGAGTGCATGGCGCCCTGATTGCTCTTGATGACACGTTCGACTCACAGTCTCTAGCACTGTCACTGCAGGTAAACAACATGTTGTGATATCTATCGCGTCAACATTAAGATATGCGATATGATTGAGAAAATTAAGAAAGGAGATAAGAAAGATATTGCAATTGCGATAAGCATGCCGACAAAGAAACGAAAAAGAAAGCTAAACATGAACTGTTTACTTGTAGAGTTTCCGTGTAATTTTCTTTGTCGGCATGATTACTGAGTCTCTTAGATATGCTTGAGAAGATTGAGCATTGATTCAAAAAGAGATGATTATATATCTAAAAAGTGTAGACTACATGTGTAGCTACTAGAAACGATCTTTGATCGCAGCTCGGATACAACAATAGTTTTATTGATATTTTATGTAAAAAATAATATATTGCAAATACAATAAATCAGTCAAATCTGACGTGCTTACAGCGTGAAAACGATAACAATTTTAATGTGTTTTTTTCTGCAGATTCCTCCAAACGACACTCCAGCTCGTCAATTGTTGGCCAAACATTTCAATGTTCTCGTGGCAGAATATCGAAAGGGCGGAGGCCAATCAGCTAACGCGGTATACGAGAGTGCAAATTAGTCCTCGTCTTCGTCCATTTTCATTAGTCCCTTTCCAATTCGTGCTTAGTGGTTGCTCCGTATTCACTTTGATTCCTCAATCCGACTCACTTACCAATCCGGTACTCGGTCCTTCCCTTATATTCGTCCCGTTTTGTCTCCAATTCTCAGTTTCTTTCCATCGTCATTTGCTCTCTTTCTCGCCTATTCGAGTGTGCTTTATATGAATCACACGATTAACCTCCCCCTCTAGCCAAATACTACTAATTTATACATAAATTATTGTGCTTGACAGAGCTAACAAATATATTTATGATAATATAGATACCTATACTGTTGTCATGCAGTTCGAATCCCGCTGCGAGCCATCACTCAATTTCTTTCCTCTTATCGATTGTGCATCTGCCAACTAATGGATTCTATTTATTGTCTTTGTTCTGATTGTTCATCTCGATCCTCAGCCACTTTTTCATCGTTTTTATAAAGAGTGCGATTGGTTTTTGTGCGTGGACGCATGGAGTGAAGTGAAACACAATTAGTAGACGTTTCATCAAGACTTCAATTGAGAAGAAGTGTCAAACCCTTCTCCACTCTTTCCTTTTCCTTTCTCAGGACGAACGAGAAATCTATCGACGACATCGCTCAAATCATCGAAGTCCAGCCCCTCCAGATATCTAGACGAGTCATACCTTGGGTACATGCCATGTCATCCAATACTTCTTTCTCCCAACTCACTATCTATCCCTTCTTTTGCCCTTCCCATCTACTCTCTCCAAAGTTGTTCTCATCTCCCATCGATTCGTGCTCATTCGTTTCTGTATTCTTCAATAATTAATTGTTCATGATAAAGTATTCCCTTTCACTTCAAATGTCCTTCCAACCATCATTCATCTTCTCCCGATATCCTTCAATTTCCCATTGACAGCACCATGCTCTTCTCTCTCTCTCTTCTATAAGAGAACACTCGGATGTCCTTCCTCTTTTCCATAGCTCCGCCCTTCTCGCAAACTCTTTTCGAGAGTCATTTAATTGAAGCTCATATCCCTCCATTCTCTTCTTCTCACTTCTCTTTTCAATGCCTTGTTCGAGATAGGGCTCCTCTTGAATATTCTACTGAATCGAGGGTATTGCTGAGGTATCTCCCCCTCCCCCTCTCTCAGTACTGTATCTCTCTCTTCTCCCTCGTCTTCGTCTTATCAGTTAAGCAGTCGCCTCTCTTGTGTTTGTGTGTATATCATCCTATCAATTTCTCTCTTGATTCTCATCAGGTATATCGATCTCCTTCTCTCCTCTGTCTATGACCTCCCACTAGTCTTCCCATTACTTCCGAGATGCTTCTCCATCTCATTCTCCTCTCTTTCATCCTCTCTTCCGTTATGGGCACACAATGCTCAGGAGAGGGCTGTGACACCCAATATCAGTGCAGTCAAGGCGAGTCCATCCATATCATTCCTTCCCCTTACCTCCCTCTTCCTCACAGGTGTTGGGTCGGTATCAGCCCATGAGTTCTCTTCCCCAGTCCCTCGATCTGTATTCGAATCTCCCTGTGAGTGCAACGAGGGCTGGAATGATCTCTTCTGTACCTATCCTCATATCTACTCGAAATCCGCAGTAATCACAGTTCACACTCCTACCGTATGCGTATGCAGGTATCGATTGCCCTTCTTCTTCTTCTTCTCATTCAATGGCCTTTCCATTAGTCCTCTCTCTGCTCTCCCCCATACGCTAAAAGCCATCCCACCACGAATAAGATTAAAGGTCGATCCCATTGAGGAAACAATCCGATTCCAACCTACGATGCGAGCAGTTCCTCAGTAGATGCTACAAGAGATACGAAGGGTAGGTCGTTTTTCCCTCCCTCCGTACTACAATTCTGATCCTTTTATACCGTTATATGCTATGAAATGCGTGCAAAGCGATAAGCAGAAACCTGCGCATGTTCCAACCGTTGAGAGATATGTTGATGACGGAACAACCTTTACCTTTACCTGTATTATCCTTCTTACGGCTTGTTCCAGCTGAAAGCCTCTACTAAAGGTCACAATTATGACAGGGCTTCACTCTCACTCATAATTATTTGTGTTCGATTCTCGGAGATACCACTAGTTCTAATAAGTAATATTGATGGATTCAGTGGATGCAAGTGCTGTTTCATGCAAGACGAAGAGTTCTGTGATCACATTGAGTGCAAGCACGATCGCCCACAATTCCTGTGAGTAATTTTAATTATTTTTTTATGTTTTAGTATTGAGAGTATTATCAATTCCTGTGAAAGAATTCCTCTCTCCTCCCTTAATTGGATGGACATTTACATTTATATTAGACACATTTCCCCTTCTCGCTAATACTCGTGTAGGCTTGTCTCTTCGTCGTCCGCGACCTCAAAGAAAGATAGGGTGAAACATGGGGTCTAGACTAGCAAATTGAGAAGGGGGGAAAGGGGAAAAGAGCGAACGAGCGAAGAAGAAGAAACCAGCTCCTTTTCCATCATTAGAGCACCAGACTGAGAGAGACCCGACTCGAAAATGTCGAGAGTTCTTTTTTCTGAGTGTAGAGGAGTTGATGGACGACGAATGATCGCATGTCTATTCAATGATTTATGGTAGTGCACTCATTGCAGAGATACGAACACGACGTGTCATTGCTTCTCTCGGCCGATTGACTATCCCACTCATATCTGTGACGGATTCGGAGACAAGAAGACAATGCAGCAGAAACCCTCCCCGGTGAGGACTACGGTAGTCTAGTGAGAGGGGAGGGCTTCCCTGAGCGGGAGGGGTACGGTAGAAACCAGGCCTTCCCTCCCTCAGGCCACTTGTGAGGTTCTATGATGAAGGGATAGTTGTCGTTAAAGATCAAAGATCAACTTCAGTATCATCTCTCGATTCTTGGATTCAATGTATCTGCCTTCTTGATTATCGCTGCCGTCGTGGCAGTGATTGCTGCAGTTGCAGTAATCACTATGTGCTGTCTCGTTGTCTCTTCGAAGAGAAGAAAGAGAGCAAGGTTAGCTTCATTTCGAATATTCCTTTTTTGCCAATTTCGTAACTACTTAGACTAATTAGATAGATAGATTATACACGGGTCACGCAAGTGTGAGATATCATACTCCTTAATAAAGGAGAGATGTCTCCCTGTGTATGCGTGTATGTTTGTCCACCCAGGCGAGAGCGCCAGAGAAACTCTTTCGGGCAGAGACGCAGAGGAAACAAGTGTAAACATGTCGCGCGCGCGTTCTGTATTGTGAAATGAGGGGAGAGGGAAATACACGTTGGGGAGACCTCCAGACGATGAGACCCCGCCCAAGGCGGGGGCAAAATCGGCTGGTTTAATATAAATGATATATAAATGATATAATTCAGAGAGGAGCGTGAGCGTATTCAACGCGAGAGACGCGAGAGACTGGGAATGCCACCCGAATCCGAATCTTTCCTTCAATGAACGAGTCCAAGCAGCCCATCAATGATCTCAACATCTCGACTATGAGCATAATTCAATCTCTCTCTATAGGCCAAAGGACCTTGTTCTTGTTAAACAATTCCCACCATCCGGTTCTCAGTACTTTTTTATCGGATAAACAACACCCTTAGGGGGTCTACGTGAATATCGATCGAGTCTGCGTCGTGGAAACTACTCACTTACAAGACATCTCATACAAATAAATAGGGGGCATATATATCGTATCTGTTCTCTCTACACTTTGGTTACAGCTTGTGAATGCGAGTAATACGTACGGGGGAGTGTATATGGGGGAGTATAATGGGATGGTAAGACAGACGGGAAATCTCTTGGCCGAAGACTAACTGGATCCATGGTAGAATAGGGGATTTAGTAGGCCGTCAAGATGAGATCAATGGAAGGGAAAGGGTATGGTATGATGACTACACTGCGGAATGGGAAAGGGGTAATAGGGAATGTTACGGGATAGTATGGATAGAGAAGTTGGCACATTATCGACTCGATAGGTGGGAAGGGGTCGACTTATTTGCCGAAAGGGAGGAATCCCTTGACCGTCTCGAAGGCTCCAGTGATGGCAGTCTTGGCCTTCTCCACGTGCTCGGTCATTCCGAGTTGACCGATGATGCCTGGAAGAGTTTATATTGAATGAGGGGTACGGTAGACCTCATGTTGACAGTGTTATCGATTATTGACTGAACGTAGGGAAGGATACGGTAGGCGAGGGAGGGTGACAAGCTTATCGATTAACCCGCAGCTAAGTTTGGTTGCTATGGACGCTGTTCGTGCGTTATGACTAGGTACTATTGACTGATGACGTTCCCCTATTCGAATGATAAACTCAGAATCACCTTGTTCATTCCCCTTACACTGGTATTAACAACGCCTAAGTGAATCGTCCTTCATTAATGACTACCGTATCCCCATCGACCTTCTCAGTGCCTCGAGTCATTGATTAAGGGCAACTACCGTAATCTGACTAATAACTTACTGTCATCTTCAGCATTCATCTCAGCAGCGAGTTCCTCAGGGGTCTTCTTTCTCGCAGCTCCGATTCTTCCATCAGTACCGAAGTCCATGCCCGCTCCTCCCTCTTCCTTCTTCTGGATGTTGTACTGCAAGAGAGGGATAGATTCATGCAACCTACCGTAATCTCCTTACCTTGGAACGAATTCCCTCTCTCATCTTCTCTCTTTCAGCCTCCATCTTACGATGCTTCTCCTTGCGTCTTTCCTCCTGTTCAAGACGCGCGGCCACAACCTGCGAAGGTTTTTTGGACGAGGAAGATGATGATGACGACTTTTTGGATCCCATTCCTGGACGATGAATGGATGAAGAATGGAGAAGTCAATCTGGGCTCTCCTTTCTCTCTTCCCTCTTCCTCCTCCTCCCCCCTCTCCCCGTCCCATACCGCACTTTATCTTGTCGTTTTTATGACCGAATATGAGATGCCGACGGGAAGGTTCCCCTGATCATTTTTTACCAATTCCACAAAGTGCCCAGGCTAATGGCGAAATGGCGTAGTCTGTGGGTGTAAATGGGAAAAATCTACGGCCTGGGCGCCTTCTACCCTTCTTTCTTCTCGAATTCATAATTACTCTGAGACTAAAGTCCAACTCTGAGAAGCTCTCTCTCACACAATCAATTTAGAGAAGAAAAGCCGCTGGCTTTAGAAGGAAATGCCAGATTTTTCATTTCCCTATGATCTTGATTTCATCTATATGCTAATAAGGAATATCCTTCCATACCTCGGGGTCCTCGCCGGTCTCAGTCTTCTCTCCCTCATTCTCTCCGCCTCCAGTAAGAGAATCGAGACCCCCTGGAATAAAAATGATTATGAAAAGGGAAGGGGATCGAGCACAATGACTCATCTACTACTGTAACCAATAGTGATTGTTATTGGCCGCAACCAGTTTGAGTAGGCCAAAGACACCTTTCCGAGTAGATATTGATTTTCCCAGCTTTCCCGTTCTCCGTCCACGTTTCATCCCCCACAACTCTTCCTATCACCCTCCACCCATTCCCCGTGACAAACTTCCTCTTCTTAAGGAAAACAAGTCCATCCATCAATCTCTTTCCAAACTCTTCCTTTCCCTTCCACAACCCACCTTTGAAGAAGTCTCTAGCACCACTAGTAAATCCAGCAAAGGCGAATCCAGTAGCAGAGGTCGGTACGGGGTCACGCATATCGATCGGGCTAGGACAAGTTATGAGACCTTATTCCAGCGAGTATAATAGCACTGAGAGAGGGGAGTCAGTCGGATATTGGAATGAGAAAGTGAAGAATCTTCCTTCTCACTCCCCTCGCGTGTGACTATCATTTGAGATGCAGTCTAATTAGTGAAGCAGACAAATCTAAGAAAGAATCATAACTGAGAAGGGAAGGTAGTGAGAAGGAGGAGATTCTCCCATCTCTCTCTCTCTCTCTCTAATAACCCCTTAGCTCTCTTGGTTACCTTATCCTTCGTTATCTTTTATCATCCTCTCTCTCTGCTACCCTTCTTTTTCTGTGCCGTAACTATCCTCTTTTTCAGTTGAATCCAAGCGAGTCTTCGAGTCTCTAACTAGTTCAATTGCGTCCTTTTCTATCCAAAATTCGTTATCTCTTCCTCTTTCAAACTGGCATCGTTTCTACGTATCCAACTCCTCCTTTTCACATGAAATGTCAGTTTGAATTAGAATGATGATGGAGAGCTAGAATAACACACTATTCGCTCCTTTTCACAGCATATGCGAGCATGATTTAGAACGTAGTTGGAGAACATATACTATTAGTTACCGTAACCCTGCATGACACTGACTGGAATTTGAGAAGGGCAGAAACTTGAACATTCCTGGTTGTGATCGTAGAAGGAATGATTTCTCCTTCTAGGGATTCACTATTCTATCAATTTCTTCCATAAAAGCTCTCATCCAACAACGATTATCTGTTTATGTCCCTCTCCAAAATCGCTTCTATTCAAACCAAAGCTGAAACAACAGCGCCTGCTACACAGTTTTTGCTACGCTACGCAAAAGAAATGATAGTTTTTGCTGCTCTGAATGTCATGCGAAAGGACATGGCCTAGACTTGCACTACAAATTCGGCCTACAGTAGTTGCCTAGTCCCCCTCCTAATCCCTTCGATATCCACTTTTCCATTCCCTTTTCGTGTTTCCCCCTTCTGCCACACTCAATGGAAATGACAAAAGGGAGGCCACTTTTTCTCCTCTCTTGAGCTCACTTTGAGTCTCTCTTCGAAGCGAGAAGAAATGACAAGATGGAAGTTGGTCTCTTCTCTCCTCTTCACCTCTTTTTCTTCCCCTTCGTTGAACTCGATGGAAAACCTCATTCAGCCACATTGCAACAATCATGTGCTTCTCTTCAGGCCTTTTTATCATCCGAAGGAGGAATGAAAGGGAGGGGAGAGAGGAGGGAGGAGACCCTCTCCTGATCTCGGACGCCCCTTTCCCTGCCCCCGTCAACACAATCAACTCGTAACGAGGCAGACGGAAACGAATGGTGATCTTCCCTCCTTTTCGGAGGTAAGGGAAGAGACCAACTCTATTCCTCTTCTTCCCTCCTTTGTACTCAGTAAGTTGATCCTTCCCCTCATGGAAAGAGTAGACACAGAATGCATCAGAGAATTTGAGGAGGTGAAGAATGACCTACCCATCTACAGTAGTCGAATGGGGGAATGGAAGGAAGAAAGGAGGGAAGGCTCGAGATTCGGAGTCTACGAAGCGTTGAGAAGAAGAGAATGAGCTATCCATTTCAGTCTCTTCTCTTTTTATCTATTCTCCTTGGTAGTGGAGAAGAAGGAAGAGCCGTTGGGAAGGAAAAGAAAGCGAGGTGGAAGGAGGGAATTCCTTCTTTCTTTTCTCCCGTGGGATACGGTATCGATCTGTACACATTCCCTTAAGGGAAATTGTGTGGGAGGAGGGAGGTCTGAGTCTGAGAGGATCCCTCTTATGTTTCAGAGTATCGACACTTGAAGTGCCAATTAGGACTGAAACTTCTCCATTCCACAACGCTCACAAACACTCAAAATCCTGAGAATCGAAGACTCGTGATGAAGGAAAAGAGTCAAATTGTAGACAGATGTAGACGATGCATGAGATGTAGATGCGAGACCTACCGTTCTCTAGCCACTACTTAATACCTACATACATCGATGATGACTCAAATCATACGAGGAGAGTTGATCCGTATAAAAACATGAAAATCAATGCTCATGACCCTATTAATATGCGTGCCCCCGATCCTACTTCATCCTATTACTAGATCGCTCATGAATACGGTAATGCGCATGATGCAGTTTCCCATCTAATACTCTCTCCCTCGATTGTGATATCCTGAGAAGAAAAGAATCCCGTGCTCTCCGTTATTTCACCCCGTGAGAATATGTGAATGCCATGGGCCGGTCGTTGTTCCCCTTTCACTCAAGACTCGATACTACTTCGGAATAATGAAGAGATCAGAAAGGCTACCGTATACCCTAATGATGACATCAGACTTGCATTAGACGAAGAGGATAATGGAGGAAAGAGATGGGAGTAATTGAGTAGTCTCACCCTTGGGAGGAATTGGCTGGTCATTAGCCTTGGCTGTTTCATCCTCTTTGGTTGCTCCAATAAGTGACTGAAGAAGAGACCACATGACGAAGGGATGTAGAAGAGGGGACGATGATACAACTACGCACTCCAACTACTATTCACTCCTATTGGAGAGTGATATGAACGATGAGGAGAAGAGAGAGGAAATGAAGGGCAAGAAGTAGTGTAGGGAACTGGTAGATTTGTAGTATTAGGGGAGGAGAGTAAGGAGAAGGCAGACCTATCACTGCACTTGTTGAGAGAATGGATAGTGCTTCTAGCCCCTCCTTCCCCTCCTCCTTTCCATCTCATTATTCCATCTCGTTTTTTTCCTTCCAATCAAATGGACCGAAATCTCCTCGTATAGGCTCCTCCTTTCTTCCCTCTGTCGGCAACCCCATGATAATTTAGCCTCCTGAATCCTATGTGAAATTGAGCGGCACCCCTTCAAAGGGGAAGAATTCAGGCATGAAACGGAACGGAAGATGAACAGAGGACTACAGTAGGAGGGCTACCTTGCCCTTCCCCCAAGTTGCAAAGTGGATTTACTTCAATTAAAACAAACCCAGCAGACTAATTAACACCTTCTTTCAGCCTACGGTATTCCCTTGAGGGGAAAGGACTAAGGAAGGGCTATAAAAGGAATACCTCCGAGGGGATTTCCCAGCATCGAACCCACAATCATATTCATCCTGAAGAGGAGATGCTGAAGTTGTTGCGACTACGAAGCAAAAAACTGCGAGACTGAGCTTTTCGAAGGAGAGAGAGGAAGAAAGAGGGAGGAAAACTCCGCCTTTGGATGGGGAGAGGAGAAAAAAAGGGAGAGCAAAGGGAAAAAGAAGAGACACTCCCAGGAGACAAGCATATCGAAAAGAGGAAGCGAAGAGGGAGGACTAGAGGTCCGTTGTTTCCATCCATCGTCCATCTAGGTTCGAGTAATGAATGAGTCTTGTCGAGTAAAGATGGATGAGCTGCTACCATAGTACGGTAGCTATCTCGATTCAGCAATCTTTCTCTCCACTCTTCCACACCGGAAATTGCTATTTCCGCCGCAACAAAAAGCCTACTGCACGGGAATTCCAATTGTAGTTGCTGTTCATGAGTGTGACGGGATACAAATATGAGTGTGCCCAATGAGGTCGATGCATAGTACGACTACTTAAGAATTCATAATTTCTTCCTCATTCTTCATCTTTTCATTCGTCGTTCGATTCTCTCACACTTCCTCTTCTATTCTTCTCTTTCTTCCTTTCAGTTCTCAACTCGTCCACTTTTTCTCTTCCTTTTCCTTCTACGCTTCACGAAGCAAGAGGGGAGAACAATTGAGCGAATCACTTCAATCCTTCTCTCCTCCGCCCGTCATTTCAATCGGAGAAGAAGACTGGAAGGGAAGACGAGACTCTCATTTTTCTCGTCTCTTCCAATCTCCCTAGGGTTACATCCAGAGGAAGGCTCTCCATTCTTGTGTTGACTCAACGGAAAGAATGAAACCTCTTTCCGCCAGTCAAAATCACGATTGGAAGACGAAGGAAGATTGGCATTCTCTCAATTTCGTCCATTTTCGTATTAAGAGGAGATTGGATCTAGACGCACTCACGTCATCCATGCCCTAGTGTTGATGTGCCTAGTAGATTCCAATTTCATGCAAGGCAAATACTCTCTCCCCCACCCTCACTCTCTCTCTCCCCTTTGATACTTCCTGATCTTTCTAAACCCTAGCTTATCTTTACTGCAGAATTCTCGTGATACACTCTGATTTCCATCAAAAGAGGAGGAAAAGGAGAGAAAGGGAAAAGTCGCGGATTTGCTCGTGAGATGAAATTACCATAGGCAGCGTGCTGATTGAATTGAGATGGAAAGGGGGGGAATTCTCTCACCTGACATTTCCTTCAACTTTCCTCCAACCATCTGCTTCATAACGAACGAAGCCATTGTGAGTCTCTTCTGAAATGGAGATTCCACTCTTCCTTCGAGAGAAACAACGAAAGATAAAGAACCTAAGGCCGTTGGCAAAAAACAAAAACGCTTCTTGGAACTTGTCGATATCAGAGGAAAGAAGAGTTAACTCAAGAGTAAGAACTGTTTAGGAATAACCATAACTGATGTTTGTTCAAAAATATACGATATAATGGTGTGAGAGTCATTCGAGTGAGCAATGACGTACAATATACCATTACGATTCCCGGCATTCATTGTTGGTAATTGGTGAATAGTACAGAATGTGTTCGAGAATAGACACGAATCCCCTTGTTCTCCGCACGACACAAAGTGTTCAGCATGAATATTAGAGGAGGTTGATGCTAAGAGGGGGAAAGAACGGGAATGCACGCAACATAAGATAGTGTACAAATTTGGGAACATGTAGAGAGTGACTACAGGTGATTCAAATACAGGAAACATACACCGAACTATGAACCAGAGAGGAGATACGGAACGAAAACGCGAAGCTCAATGGGAAGAGAGAAGGGGGGAACTGTATCGATGGAAGGACTGTAATGGGGGGATGGAAGGGGAGAAAGGAAGAGTGAATTATATAAAGAGTCGAGATGTGCGTCGACGAAGAAGAAGGAGAATACAATGGAACAACGAAGGTGATGGAGAAAAGTCAAGGTAAGAATGGGGAATGGAGGGAAGGAAAGGTAAGGAAAGGTAAGAAGGTTGAGGGAAGAGATGATGAAGTACACTACTCTTCAACGATTATTGGAAAATATGATTTTAAAGTGTTTCACAATACCTCTTGCAAGATTGCAAGATTAGATTAGTCATACTTTCGAAACACATTGATAACATGATCAAATATTATTTTTCTAAAAAAAAACAATCGAATCTTTCTAATAGTTAGAAACTTTCAGGATTAAAAATCAAACACGAATTTTGAAATTTTTTGGTATGAAACTTAAAAATGTGGAAAATTCTGTGGGACTCGAGCGAATCCGACGTCTTCGACTTACTATAGACTCTCTAGTATGTGCAGAGACAACGTTCGAGAAGTGTAGATGACATGCCGATAATATGATTGAGGGCGACTAACTTCATCTAAGAGTGAAACAACCAGTAGGCAGATCTACACTAATTCACAATGATTTTCTGGATAAACGTCGAAAAAGGAATCATTATAATATGCCATTGCAATATTTCTTATGATATGTTCTATAGTTATCGAATACTAAACATGCGAGAAGGAGATAGGCTATGCTGGGCAGGTTAGAACTAGAAAAACAATAGAAGGGGCTATTTCTGTTGGAAATGGGCCAAAATGGTAAGAATAATAAAAACTGGTAGATCGAAAACGGAAGATGTGCGGTTGAATATGTGGAAATATGAGAATCCGGGAGTGTAAATAAAAAGAAATGTGTGTACTACGAGAAAGGAAGAGAGGAATACGAAGGGACGAATGCTTTTGAGGATTAGTTGTGGTTGAGTATGGAAGGGAAGAGTTAAGAGCGAATGAGGAGAAGGAGAATAGAATCGAGCAAGTGGCCATGCATTGCAGAAAGAGAATAGAAAGAAGGTAAACGACAAGAAATGTGACAAATTGAGAAGTCGAAAGGGAGCCCCTCCTTGTTACTTTACGGAGCGGAAACACTTAGAAAGAAGTGAAAAGGAGTAGGGTAAAAGGGAGAGAGGACGAGGTCAGAAGAAGACGCTTCGATGGCTCTAGAAGATATACTTGATAGGAGAAGAAGGAGGTGGAGGAACGAGAAAGGACTAAGAAGAAGGAGAGAGAGGTGGAAAAGCGAAATATTGGAGATGAAGTGAAGAAGCAGTTGGAATGAGCGTGATAAGGCACATCAAAGGCAAATAAAATAAATGGAATTGAAGGCGTAACCCTATTCATTCTGTTGAAATGGGTACAATGCGACCGAGTCAGCAGTGTGAATTGAGCCATAAAGTGATAAAAGTGATAATAATCAAGTGATAAGAAGGGTTTGGTGATCAGGAAAAGGGAATGGGGATGGAAAGATCACTCGAGTACAACTGAGTAGAGTCACATGATCAGTTATTGATCGGAAATCAAGGTAAATAACAAAAAAATAACATTTGTTTCCCGATACCACTGGTCTTGAGGTTTCCTTTTCACTCATCTTTGCGAAAATATGAGTGAAAAGGGTGTGTGAAAGTTGAAAATTCTTAGGTGTGAAGGTTTTTAATAAAAGATGAACCTGCAGTTTGCGATAACTAGGTTGACCTGGCTACCTGCCAAAACAACTACCGTACACGAACAATCGTTGTAGGATCGTCTAGGACAACTCTTTCTCTGTTAGCAAACACATTGGAGGAGGCTGAACCGCCTCCTGGAAATCCTGGAAAATCAATAATTTATCGATATATATCACATTTCAGAATCGTGCACACTTGCATATCCAATTACTCGCGATAAAAGCGGAGAACCCAAATATTATATACTATAGAAACTCAACAATAGGAGAAGATTATCCATCGATGCTCTCAGCTCAAAATTTGGGCCAAAATTGAGAAGAAGACACGTTAGCGAGTGAAGAAGCGGAGAGTAATACAAAAAGATACACAATAAATGGTAAGGGAATAAGGGGATGAATTAAGTCATCATGGGCGAGAACACCTAATTGAGTTAACTCGATTGAATGGATTTATTAATGGAAGGAAGATCGGACCCGAGATGACACTTCTCACTCTGGCACATTCAAGCACAAAGTATAGAGAAGGATCTATACCAATCTCGCTTCCAATCCAAATCGATAAACTCAAAAGGTCGTTGGGAGGAAAAGTAAAAGACTATGGTGATAAAGCCGGAGGCGTAAGAAGTGAGGCAGAGTTAATATGGTGGGGAGGGTCACAGTTGGAGTTAGCTAGTTCTTGAGCGGTGAAGGCACACTGTCGAAACACTAGTTGTTTGGCGGGGCTAGGGATGACGAAATGAGGAGAATATCACGGAAAAGGTGAGGGCAAGGGGAACCTAAAAGAGGGATATGAAGGGGAAGAGAAGAAAGGGGAAGGAGGAGACTGACTAGCATATACTCAGAAGGGTTCGGGACACTAAGCATTCTAGAGGAAGCGGAAAGATAAGAGAGAGGTCGATGAGAGAAGGAGGAATTAGTAGAATCTCTTTCTCGATCTCTCATTCTTGTTCTTGAAGTAGAGGACTCCATAGCCGAGAACACCGAATACAACGACAACACCGATGAGAACGAGAACTACCGTACCTGAAGGATATAACAATGTATCAATGTCGATGTATCGATCGATGCATCGATATCTATGGCAATCTATAGATATCAATATGGAAGATATCGATGTAGATATCGATGCATCGATGTACTATGCCTTCAGGGTGCAATCACACAGATGTGAGGTCGAAAGAAGGTAACTGACCGATGAATCCGAGCTTGGATGGTTTGGGATCGTCCGAGTGATCTCTGGGAGTAGCTTGGAACTCAGCGTGAGGTACGATACGATCAGAGTTGATCTCATCGAGTCTCTCAACTCGACTGAATTCTTGTTCGAACATCTTGACGGAAATGATGTCGTGAGCGTCTGAAATATTAATTAATTAATAAAATTAATATTTAAAAAATATATAAATTAAATAATTATTAATTAATGTATCCTTATCCTCACTATTGTTTTTACTATAACTACAGCGTAAGATAAATGCGGAAAAAGATTGTATTCAGATCTCACCCGATAGTTCTCCAGTAGTAGCAGACATGCCAAGATAGTATCCAGTCGGGAGATGAACATTATCTACCTTCATACACTCCTTCCACTCCATCTTTCCCTCTACATCGATGAATAGCTGCAATCAATCATCCATTCTACGGTACTCTCGTCAATCAATGAACTAATTTATCATTTCAGGCAATTAGATGAGGATAGCGGCAAAATCTGGGAATCTGTAAATTGGGAACTGGTGGAATATGCCCCATGAACATTTGCCCCCATTCTCATCTATTCCACTCGTGCTCAGACCCAACTAACCGATAGCGTGTCTCCCACATATCGAATTAGAATGTTCGTGTCGTGCTCTTTATTGCGGAACTTTGCCTCGCATCTGCAATTAGGGCCGTAAAAGGGGTCGGGAGAGGGAAAAGGGGTCGAATCGCATCTAATCAGTCGATCGATCGATCCAACTGGTTATCCTCTTCTTCCATCTCCGTCTTATTCTTACCCCGTGTTCTCTCCTCCCAATTGGGTGTGAGTTCCATCACGATCGTGATCGTAGTGCTGACTTCCATCAGCAACCATGGCAGAGACGTATGGATGACCGTGCTGGGGATTAATTAATTTAATTATATAATAAATTTAATTAATAAGTTGTTAATTAATTTACTTAAATTTAACTAAAATACAATGATAAACACTTCAAATGCAATAATACTAGAGAAAATACTGGAACATTTACAGTATATTCATCGTATTTTTAACATTTATTTAGGTCAATAGGATGTAATATTGTTCATTAAGCTTCGTATATACAGTCCCTACTCTCATTATTTTTGTTCCCCGAGGTATGAGTAATCTGCTCAGTTTACAACCGACGATGATAGACTACAACTTCCTATCGATTACTTGAAGCCTTACCTTATGAGGGCCGTTGTGGTTGGAGTAAGTATCGAGGAAGACGGCTAGACCGCGGAAGTAGTCCTTCGATCCGAATACCGGTCCCATCTGCATTGGCTCCTGTGCATACCAGATGGCGAATCCGTCTCCGAACAGATCTCCTTAAAATGAATGATTAGATCAGTCCATAATATTATATATTATGTATCCTAAGTCTAATTATAAGTATTACAAAATACGTTAGACAGTATATCGTAAACTATCCAATGTATTGTATAATATATTCGACCCACCGGTAGCTCCGGAGACCTTGAACGAGACGGAAAGCTCCCAATCACGAGAGTGAACTGGCTGAATAAATGGATTGAAGGAGGAGGGAAGAAGGGGGCAGTTAAAGGGGAGGCGGGTTCTATCTTTCCCAATCACTCACTTGTCTATTCCAAATGGCTCCTTGTCTACTTTGCTCATCGGGAGTGAGACGAATGTAGTGAGGAGTTACCATAACACCTCCATTCAGATCCCAGTTGGGAATCTCCATGCCTGCTCCTGTAATCGATAGAAAGTGAGCATGGAAGTGGAGTGGAGGAAAAACTCTATGGGAACGAAACAGCGATAGTTGCTATAGTGATGGGCAAACAGAACGTACCTTGGTATGGCTTGATGAGTGAGTGTTCTCGCTTGTAGAATCCTCTGAACTCATGGATGGACTTGCCATGAATGGCATTTGCTAGGATATCAGCAGCAGAGTCAGATGCGATTGATGGAGAGGCAAGAAGCGATAGGAAGAGGAGGAGAGACCGACCCATCTCTTCCCCCTGAAGAGACGAAAATCGTCTGGAATGGAGAATAAGATAGGAGAGATAGGGGAGAATGGCACGATGTAACAGTCACAGCAACACGATTGTAACAGTTCCATAAGCAAGGGTAACGACCGGTTTATTAGTGATACCTCTCCCCCTATCGATGGAAATGGAATCTTTCTCTGTATCGGCATATCGCTATGTGCCCAGCTTGGCAATCATACGTGGCGCTGTGTATATCGCACTCTCGGAAACAATCTCTCTGTGTAGTTCCACAATTGTCAGAGACCGCGACGCGCGAGCTCACGCGGCGCGGTTCGTTTGAATCTTTTCAGGGTCATCGTGCCGGGAGAACTCTACCGTAGCCAGACTGCAAGAGAACTCAAAGCGTCGCGGGGTGTGGTTAGAGAGACAAGAGTGAGTCTCTTACTCTCTCTCATCTCTTTTGGAGGAGATTGGTCTTTTCTTTTCAAGTGGCATCCTATCATTGAAGTATCCCAATGTTTCCCTCATATCCTCTTTTCCAATCAATTCCTTCAGGATGTTCCTTCTCTTCGTCTTGGTAGCTACGGCCTTCGCTTCCTCTGAGGAGGACCCTCAAGGAGCTTGGCTTCTTGCCTCCAAGACTCCTCAATCCGTCTACGGAGTCGAGGGTATGGACTACGTTGTCGAGTATGGACTCTACAACGTCGGAGACAGACCTGCAGTGAAGGTACGGTGGATTCTCACTCTCGATCAGTGGCCTAATCAATCGGATTTCAGATCACTCTTGACGACAGAAACTCGTATCCTTCGACCTACTTCGAGGCCGTCCGTGGAATGCTCCAGGTACTAATTTCGTCGATTTTTCGATGGTTTTCAGGCTATTTTGGTGCAGATAAATGATAATTTTCGTCCTTCAGGTCAACGTTGAGCGCATCAACCCTGGAGAGAACTTCACTCATGCCGTCGTCCTTCGTCCCACTCATCCCGGTCTCTTCAACTTCACTGCTGCTCAGATCACCTACAGACCCGACGTGAACTCCAACCAGATCAGATCCGGACTCACCACCACCCCCGGAGAGGGTTAGTTTATTATAATATTATTTATTTATTAAATATCGTTTATTTAATTATTCTAAGCATGAGAAAGTCATCGATTTACAAGTATTTAGCCTATTTTGCAATCTATTTGCAGTTTGGTGTCAAAACACAGCAGGATTTGCAGTTTGGACATGACCTCTTACTGTCATGTGTACTTTGGAACGAACAATGCATTTGTGAGGGGTTTACAAAACAAGTTGCAGTTCGAAGATTCTTCTAGTTGTCTTCCACTGAATCCAAATACAGAATAATTTCCATTCATAATTGACCTTCTTTCAGCGTACGTCTACCGTCTGGTTGAGTACGAGCGTCGTTTCGCATCCAAGTTCCAGTACTTCGGAATCTTCTTCCTCATGATGGCTCCCTTCACCCTTGGAGCTTTCCTCCTCTACGTTAACTCCCTCCGACAACACTACGTTGAGGAGCCCTCCGCTGCTGCTAAGAAGACCACCAAGGCCCACTAAGAGGGAAAGAGATACCATCTATCCTCCTCCCTCTCAACCGAATTCCCTAGTCATCGATTGTGGCATTGACCCCCTTGTATATCCTGCTGCCCTAAGTTATTGACTAGTATCGTAGTTCCAGGTACCTCGTTTTTCCTGCACTTTACCGTATTAGTTGGATATCTTTCTTCTATGTGTCTTGAAATGTGAACGTGAGTTAAAACGAGCACGGAACATTCACAACCTTTCCCTTATTATATGGTTATTTATTATATTGCTTGTTATCTTCTTGGATGTACGTGTTAGTTCGACATTCGAACATTGCTCGCACCTTAAGCAATTCTTCCTCTCATCGTATGTATCTCTGGTACACACACAAATCAATAAAATATATAAATCCTATTTTAATTGTGTACGTAGCAAACGACAACAAATCACGTAAAATGAATGAATTCACAACTACAGTACCGTTCAAAAGTTTAGCCCCAAATTTCAAATCGCCATAACTTTCTTCAAAATTGAGATAGAAATCTATGCTTGGGAGCGATCGATAGGTAATCCATAGGAGAATAAGGTAAACTGAATTGGGTGTCTCCTCCTCCGCATGCTCATTCGCTGTACTCGTTTTGCCGAGGTTCGGTCGTAAATTATTTTTTAAACCTAGGGGGAATTTTTCTATGAGCTGAATCTTTCTGTGGTGAAAGTACAACCATTGGTCTATATTATCCACATTAAGCCTCTTTGGTCAGATTTCGCAATAGCGGAGGAGGACCATTTTCCAACACCTCACTTTTTTACGGAACATTCTGCAACTTCCGTCAAAGTTGAGCTAGAGCTTCCAAATTTGGCAGGAATCATCATCAAGTAGTCAAGCAACTTTCCGCCAAGTATGACTTCGATCGGACCACTGGCGCCAAAAATTGAAAATTTTTCGATGATCTTATTTTGACGATGTGCCATTCCAAAGGTGAATTTTGTAAAAATGTGGTTTCGCTGTAGAAACATTGCAAAACCATCCATTAGTAATATCACAAATTTTTAGAGTGTTTGCTTTACTCTCCACGTAGTGGTGACCGATTTACGGAGGCATATTCAGTTCGAAAAAAATTCTCTTCAGCAAGTTTGACATTTTTTTGTTCTGCGTTCTATCCGAGCTAGAACCCTGAAACTGTGCAACGATAATATTGTGAGGGTGCCTGAATTTTTTGCTAAGTATGGACTTAATTCAACCGTTTGAAAAAAAATTGAAGAGAATTTTTCTTCATTTTTTCGCACTCTTCAAATTGAATATGTCTCAGTAAATCGGTCACCACTACGTGGAGAGTAAAGCAAACACTCTAAAAATTTGTGATATTACTAATGGATGGTTTTGCAATGTTTCTACAGCGAAACCACATTTTTACAAAATTCACCTATGGAATGGCACATCGTCAAAATAAGATCATCGATAATTTTTCAATTTTTGGCGCCAGCGGTCCGATCGAAGTCATACTTGGCGGAAAGTTGCTTGACTACTTGATGATGATTCCTGCCAAATTTGGAAGCTCTAGCTCAACTTTGACGGAAGTTGCAGAATGTTCCGTAAAAAAGTGAGGTGT
>LS485945.1:228379-285581 GCA_900490705.1 Pristionchus arcanus
TATTGCGAAATCGACCATACTAGTTTGTTCAGCATCGAAAATAACCCCTAGGGCCAACTTTTGAGCACTTTCGATTTTTTACCTGTTCCAGACCCCCGTTGAGGCTTGTTGATCCTAACGCAAACGGCCTCATATATTCTTTATTTTACAAATTAACTCTCTACAAATGATCGAAACATGTTCAATGTTGGTAATTTTTAGTACTTTTAGCTACCATTAGAGTCTGTGAAGTAAAAATATAGCGAAGATTTATGTTTTAACGTTAAAATTTGCAGTAAGTCGTATCGTAATTCGACTGAGTACGACGACTACGAGGTTCCCAATATGGCGGGGACGAGTTTCTATCACGATTCATCGATGAGAGATGATGACGATGGCGTGGAAGCCTACTCCTTCATGTCCACAGTAAGTTTTATTTATTTTAATATTTTTTTAAACTCAAAATACTACCTTTCAATCATACAAAACAAAAGACCTTGCGAGGAAAATGTTAAACATGCGACTAAATATCCATACTATATTTACAATTACTTTATTTAAAACTGAATAGACTGGGAATACTTTCGAAATTCTCGCCATTGACAGTACTGTCGTCTCATCTGCTCCCTCCTCACACATACATGAAGTGTCAATTGTTTGCGCGTCAGATTAGGGGTTCCTCTCGACCATCTTCCCTGTTGTCTCTGATTATTCTAGTGCTAGCTTCAGTAGTTGAGAGTTCGAGCTAGTTGCGCAATGTTTAGCTCTAATTACACACTTTTCAATCAATTGTTCTCCATTTTGTGTATTTCAACTATTAGTAACTATTTTTTATTCGTAATTATTTACTTTTTAGTAACTTTAATATTTTAAAGATCTACGAAGAAGCCGTTACCATCTACTACAAGACAATCACGGCCATCTACTGTTCTCTCGCTACAACTTATGCCGGAGGACGATCCATCGTAGAATGGAGTGAGTCAAACCCCTTCTGATTCAACCCCTTCTTCCTACTATTCCCCCAGAGAGATGGAATAGATGATTAGTCATGTTCGTACCTCTCCGCTTGAGCATTACTGACAGAAAAATGAAGGAAAGGGAGAAAGAAACGATGCAAGACGGGGGAAACTCATTTTCTCGTGAATACAAGACCGTATAAAGCGGCCATTTCAGTCTACTACATTCTGTACAGCATAGCGTACGGCGTTTGGTACGCAGGATCTCACGGTGGACAATGGATAGGAGATGCGAGTGAGTTGGATTAGTTGAATATTCAATATTAAATATATATGACTAAACTAGGCCAGTTACATGGAGTAGAAAAATCTGTAACTTCTGTCTCTTCTGTAAAATCTGGCTGTTTTTTAGAAAAAAAAGATGTTGAAATAGTTATTGCGAAAGGGGCCAAATTAGTTAGCATTCGAGATTGTTGGCTTTCGTAATTCCCATGATTTCGTGCGTAATTGCAATCGATAGCAATAAAATCAGAGGGATGAAACCCCAACATCTGTTGTGAGTGAGTAGAACCAGAGCGAGAGATGGGAAGGGGAGAGGGAAGGGGGTGCTTAGCCCAACCCTTGTAAGTGAGTCTTTGTTTACCTTCTGATCCTATCGATTCCTTCAGTCTATCGCGTTCTCTACTCGATCGGTTACGTTCTATGGCTCGTGCTTGATTCGACTGGTCGTGTCTCCTACAACGGATCTTCTCTTCTTCTCCAAACTCTCTTCGATATAGTCATGTTCGTTCCAAGGAGTGAGTTATTGCCTGTTTTCCTCCTTCCCCGTTAGTCTCTCCTGTCTCCTCTTTCTGTTTTGCACCACCAGCCAAGTCGATATCGCCATGCCCAAACGTGATAACAATAATAAATATTGCTGCAGAGGTAAACGGATTCATCAATCCACCACCGATCAACAGAAGAGTAACGTACAGTGATGATGATAATGAGGTGAAAGTATAAATTGTTACGAAATAATCAAAAAAAATTTCAGGTCCGATACTTCGCTAAGAATGAGAGGATCGCCATTGGCAATGGACCTTCTTCATCCTCTTCCTCATCATCATCCAACCAGAAATCCGTCTTCGGTGGACTATGGACGAGTGTGATGAAGTATCTCAAGAGAGGAAGGAGGTTCGTTATTTCATCAAAATAGTTTTATGTTATTATTTTTTCTATTTTAAATCACATTTTTATATTTTCTATATATTTATTCCTTGCAGGTCTCACATGGAGCCCGTCTACGAGCTTCGTAGTCGTACGATCGAGCGCGAGGTCGGAGATGATACTGACACTGATGATGAGCTGGGGTACGGTATTTCATTATTTTTAAATATTTTCACGCTTATAAATAATTATATTGTAGCCTCGACGAGCAAGCAACGGTCGTTCGTTATCAGACCAATCAATCAGTTCCAACTCGAAGAGCCCGTACAGTGAAAGCCATGGATGAACAGGACGTCATGTAGGATTATTCCCCCATTCTTTACTCCCCTTTCTTAATCACCTCTCATTTTTAGCAGTTTTCGCAAAATGTACTATCAACGCAAAACAATCCAAATCAACAATGTAGTTCAATCAGACAACTTCGAACGCTACCAATTCGAATACCTCCCGTACCGTATTCCCATATTCATCGAATAAAGTTGTTCTAGCCTAGTTGGAAGTGGTAGTCTCAGAGTGTGCCTCTCACGCTTCCCTCCACTAACTGCTTTCCTTTCAGTTCCGACGAGAGTTCTGAGAATATTCTGACCAATCTGGCGTATCTTCCCATCGACGCCCTCGTTGCTCTCTACTCTCTGATCTGCTAGTGAGTGAATAACACCCTCCACCCGCTTATCATTAATATTACACGTGTCAATCAGTTTGCAGTCTGGTATTGAGTTGGTTGTATTCCAAAGTGCGTTCACGCATATCAATCACAACCACAATACCAGATATGCACTTTGAACACGAGTGCTAAATGTTTTTGTTGCAGCACCATCTCATCAGTTGGAAGTGGAGTGTCGAATGTGGGATACTATTCTTTCCATGGAACAAAGTCTGTGTTTGAGACGTGAGTTGCGAGTGGAAATGAATCATCTCGGTTGATCTAACTTTCCTTCAGCGTCTTCGACGGTTTTATGACCATTCTTTATTACACTATCTACGCGCCTATCGCGGCCGTGGGATCCTTCGTGAGCAATGTGGCAAGGTGAATATGGGGAGATTCAAATAGCGAAAGACATTTTCTGAAACACTATATATAATTTTTAAAATATACCGTACAGAGCAGCACACACAGATAACCATTCTATGAATGTTTGCTGAACCCTTTCGTTTCAGTGGAAACATTTCCTCCGCACCTGCAAACCCTGCAAATGGCGCTGCAATTGGTGCCAGAAAATCAACGAGAAAGTCTCGAGTCATCCATACTACCGCCCTCGGATCTGCGACCACTGATGAGGATGAGATGATGGCGGCTCCCGTCTATTCTACTCACGATAGAGATGAGGAGGAGGATATTCTGGCCGATCTGAGAGATACTCCGGTAGTGCGAAGATCAACGAGGAGATTGAGTACTTCTTCTAATACATCTGATCGATCTGCGAGTGGAGCAAATGTCGCTTCGATGTCGACTGCGAGAACAACGTAAGTAGTCCAATAATTTATAACTAGCCGATTCTGTCCCCGCCAAACACACACACACGCGCATCGGGGCATATCTCTTCTTAATGGATAGTAGATATATTATTTCGCCCAAAGTAGTCATAATCGAATTTCCTGTGCGATGATAAAGAAAACGTGTAATATTTATACATTGCAGTCGATCAGCTCGCGCCGTCAAGGTTCCTCTTCTCCACTCTTCCTCCTCTCATTCATCATCGTCTTCCCTCTTCGCCCCCGTCGGAGGCGTTGTATGGGCAGTGAAGGACTCTATCACGACAATTCTGGCCAAGATCATCGAGTGCATTCACTTCACTTTCCTCCTACTCATTCAGTGCTTCAAAGCCATCGGACAACTGTGAGTCTGCACTTGGTAGCCTAGATACACTTTAACGAACAAGAAACACTTTTCGTCGCTTCTTTCTTGAAACATCAATGAACGAAATCTCAAAGACTATATTGAATGTATATTTTCAGCATCGCTGGTGGTGCATCAACTATCATCTCGTCCATTGGAGCACTGTTCGGTGCGATCGCCTCGGGGCAAGTTACTCAACTGATCGACTTAGTCTAATCACACTCGTTTCAGCACCACCACTGGATCAGCTGGAATACTCTCGATGATTGGCGCTGTATTCAACAACATCTTCAATGTCTTCAGAAGTGTCTTCACTGAGAGTGCATCCGTTGTGTCGAGTACGGGAAGCGCGATCGGAGCGGGGTAAGATAATTTTTAAAATTTATTTTATCAATAGTAATAAATATGTTCAGAGTCGGATCGATCTGGAGTTCTCGTCCTTCTGGTTCAACCCTCTGGAATCTCTTCCTATGGTTGCTTCTTCTTCTTCCGCTAATCTTCTTCTGTCTTTGGCTACTTGCCCTGCCACCGTTTAAGAAAGGTGAATGCATCGTCGTACCAATCAATATTTTATATTATCTAGATATACAAAATTACATCAAAAAGAAACAATATTTAAATTAATTTATATAAACTAATAATAATTTAATTGCAGAACACGACGAGGTTGTGGCTGAGTACGTGAAGCACTACAGTTCCATCATGGAGGATTACTACTCATACGGTCAACACCACACAAAATCATTCATCGGAGTCACTATTGATACGATCGGAGCTGGAGCAAGATCACTCTGGACGATATTCGCCTCGTTACTGCAATGGATACTGGCAGCGAGTGGGTTTCACATAGATATCTTTAACCTATTTTTTTGCCTAAAATGCGTATTAAACAAATTAGTATCAATATAGTACATTTTTTCCATCTGTGATTACCGTAACCTACATTTTACATTTGCAGTCTTCGGTCTCTGGGAGTCACTCCTCATGTTCTTGGCTGGTCTCAGAATCGATCGTCTCTTCGCTCCCTCTCCCACTCCCGCAATCGTTCCTCCAGTAATCGTTGCTCCCTCATCCGAGTGTCCCCCAGCCCCTGCTCCCGTCTACATCCCCGGTCCTCCCGCTCCGCCAGTCTACATTCCGGCACCGGCCCCGACCGTCGATCAAGAGGCACTCATAGCGGCTATTGTAGCCAAAGTGACTGCACAGATGGAGCAGAAGATGTCTGATTCACTCAATGGAAAGGTCCATATCTTGGAGGAGAGTGTGAGGAGAGCTGAAGAGGTTCGGTTTTCACTTGTAATACTGTAAAGTCAACTGATAATTTCAGGAACTCCGAGCCAAGATCACAGTCACTCACGAGCCGATCGATTATTCGAGCCTCGATGCGTTGATTGCTGCAGCGATTAGGAAGTACGACTCGGACAAGACTGGACTCGTCGATTACGCATTGGAGAGCTCAGGTGAGAAAAATTAAATTTATATATTTTGAAACATTTTCACAGTTAAATTCAGGCGGCCAGATCATCAGTACTCGCTGCTCTGAGACGTACGCTCTTTCTACTCGAGTCGAGAAGATCTTCGACATTCCTCTCTACTACTCCAATTATGGACCGAGAGTCGTCATTCAGGTAAATCCTCACCCTTAAATGTTTGACCCTTGATTTCCTTCACTCATATATTAAATAACAATATTAACTCGTATTTGAAAGATATCCAATACTTTCCAGCGTAACTCGCAAGCGCTCGTCCCGGGAGAGTGCTGGGCGTTCAAGGGAGGCATCGGATATCTTACCATCAAGTTGGCAGTGCCGATCAAAGTGACTTCCGTCTCATACGAACACATCCCTCCGTCGATCAGCAGAAATGGAGAGAATCTGAGCGCGCCCAAGACGTTTACCATCTTTGTGAGTATACGATTCTAATTCTGATATACTAATTTCTCAATTGTACATAATTAGACTATTTTTATAAGATTTTTCATTCAAATATTTTTCAGACGTACGAAAAGGACGAGTACGACTTCGCCTCTCGTTTCGAATTGGGCAAATTTAAATACGATGCCCACGGAGATCCCCTTCAGTTCTTCCCCGTACAGGCGAGTTTGTGCACTAACAAAGGGAGACAATGTTACAGTGAACTCTAGAACTATGTGTCTCTGAAGATGTTACAATGAGTGCACCCCGAGAACTATGAGACAATGATGGTTCTTTTCCAACTTCCTGATCACTTATCCACACCTTAGACACACTCTTGAGAGAGCACAGAATAGAATAGTATAACTTGTAGTTCAAACACATAAGCAATCTCGATAATCTTTGATCTTTTCAGGAGCAACCACCGTATCCCGTACAGATCATTGAATTCCAAGTGGATTCCAACTACGGAGAGCAGTACACATGCCTCTACCGATTCCGAGTCCATGGAGATAATCTGGCCCTGGTCAGAAAATGAGACCTTTTCCCTGGTGATCATTCCAACCTCACAGATAAGCTTTATTTAGTTTGACTGATGAGTATTCTCATTCAATTCCCTTCAATTCCATTGTGTCATGGTTTACTCCTCACAATCTCTTTTTCCTGCCCTATTAATTCTCTTCCGGTTGATAATTCCTCCGATCGTTCCACTTATTTGTTTCTTTTCTATTGCTTTTCTCTTCCTGTATCTCATTGTCTGCATTACGAGTCTCTACTCCATTTTACTGTTAATTGTCTCCTTATGACTAATGAATTACCTCCTCTTCTTCTTCATTCTTTCTCCACCTATTTCTTTCAAATAGTTGTTCACTTCCCCCACTCGGATCAGATAGTGTTATACGTTGCTAGGTTAGCTACCCGTAATTCCGAGTGTTGTCCCTACTGGGTGTATTCACGTTTAGTTTCGTATTTAGTGCTTCGATGACTAATCAAATCAAAGATCAAAGTGATCACAATCTCACGATTCCCCCTGTTGAAATAAAGCAATGATACTCAATCTGTTGGATGGATATCCGAATATCGAGTGGCGATTAATAAAATGAGGGAACACGATTCTTAATTCAAAAATGATAGAAGTACAAAAGCATTGTTTTTTCCCGCCAAGAAATAACAAATAACCAGTATCGATCCAAAAAACCAGAGAGAGTGTGTCTAACGAGGAGAGTACTGACACCTCTCCCTCGATGCCATACATGAGTCTCCTCAAATGATTCTGTTGTCAATCACACCATATTACACGAATTCAGTGTTGCTCAACCGATAGGATAAAAGCAAGTGAACGCATTGGAACTGAAAAAATATAGCGCATTTCGGTTAATTGTTTCGCAATTCTCAGTAAACTGTTCAACCGAAATTGAAACTACAGTACTTCTTCCTACTTCAAATTAGGAATAGGTTCATCGAGAAGTGATTTTTCAAATAATTTTTTTCAATTTCTTTTTTTTACAATTCTTCAAAATACTATTTACCTGGTTGCATGTCCTAATCATTTAATCAGCATGTCTTTCTGTTAAAAACCCTCAGGATATCTATAATATCGAACAGCTAGTCATTTCTGCTTATTTTTCTGCAATAATCTCTATATTTCAGTCCGTCTCATTTTACCATTTTAAAATAATTTTAATTCGAATTATAGAATGTTTGATACCATGCCCACACATTTGAATTAAACATATTTATTTCACAAACGAGTGAAATGAATTTGATTGCGATCGAATCGAAACAAAGAATGTGATCAACACTGAGGATTGGAGAGGAGAAGAAGTTCGTTCGATCGGACAAAGTCGACCGGTTGGATGTCATTCGGATGAAGGGGCGGAGAAGCTCTCTGATTCGAGTTATGGCTAAGCTCGGAATACAAAACGGATTGGGGCACGTGCAAACTACACAAATAAGAACACTGATCGGTTCGGGAAATATTGCAATTGAGACAATTGAGCCCGTGAGGTAACTCCCGTAAACAAAAATTTGTGGAAAATATGTGAATATTGTGGAGGTGGACTAGAATCGAATGAGAATGGCGATGGTTGATGAAAGAGTGGTAGATGACAACAGAATAGTTGACACTAGGGAACAATTTACAAATCATGAGTTCGAGAAATGTTAATGAATGGACTATGCTGATCACCATAGTCGGAAGAATACAGTGATGGATGTGGATCCCTACAGTAATTCATGTCTAGAGTACGGTAATTGGATGACGGTGCATAGGCGGGATGGTGAGGAGAGTGGAAGTATCCTCCCATTGTGTGATGTCCTCCTCCAGCCATTCGATGGTCTCTCTCCATCATTGAAGGATGATCAATCATCTGGGGAGTCAATTGAGGAGCAGCCATGAGAAGGGGCTGGTTGGAAGACTTTGAATTGCCCCAGTACATGGGAGAGGACTGGGGTGAATTGTGATGGAAATGAGGAGATCCGAGCATTTCCTCTTCACGAACCCCTGAAATATGAATAATTTAGAATATATGAGTCGTACTATTTCATCAGCCCTCTCAATACGATAAGATCATTCTGTTTTCGATGGAGAATATAATCTCTCATTCCGGTGATGTGATACGGTATCGGATTGTGCAAAGTGTTCCTAATCGGCACTCGGGGGATTATCACACTCTTCCAATCTCTAAGTCGATGGATTATGACACTTGCCTCGATGAAGTCTGTGAGGAGTGTGCAATCGATCCATGGTCGATGGACCTCGACCATTTTGGAACATTGCATTTTGAAGGAGGAGGGGAGATTGAGGTTGATCGAAGTAGTGACCGGGATGGTGCATCTGAAATGAGCAAAATTATCCACGTGATGTTATAATGTTCCTGATCTCTTGCACTTGACAACTTTTGTGACTTTTCTTGCTCTTCCGGATAGACTATCTTCACATAACTATGGGTTCTCGACTTGTGATATTTGTTCACACGGTTTTCCATCGTTTCCGGAAGAGTGAGTAAACTGACATGTTGTTGAGGGAAGATCTGATCCTGAGAGGGAGTAATGGGAGGAGGAATACGGGGAGGAGGAGGCTGACCCTTGCCTTCCTTCACTTCTACCTGCAATGAATATCAGTAATGATATATGACTTTGATGTCAAGTGATTGAACTTCTAATGGAAAACAACAGATCTAAAATTATTTTCTCGAACCAGTACTATTGTTTTGACGTGTTCGGTTGAGTAGGATCAGAATGCAAACAGAATAGTAAGTTGATAACCTCATACTCACTTTTTGGGTCATTCTCAGATACATTACACCGAAGATAACGAAGAGAAGGACGATGAGAGAGACGGGAATGGCAATCCACCAGAAGGCTGACGATGAAAGATGGAGATCCCCTATCCGTAGGCCTCGTTCAACGTAGAGTTCGGCCGTACGGTACACGATTCGTCCTCCGGTATCAGTGACAACACAGATGTATCGACCCTGATCCGCCATCTCGGTCTGCAATTTCGAACTCAATCGTCTAATTTGATTGACCCCTTGTGATGTGTGTGATGTGATGATTATGCGGCGTGAAAAACTTGTGATACTTGTGATGCACTAACCGATGGAATGATGAGTCTGTTGGTGAAGTAGTTCTGTCCTCCAATGATTTCCTTTCCCGGGAATTGTCTCTCATCAATCACCATCAAACTCTTCCCATTCGCTTGTACAACAGTCGCATTCGTTCGTTGCAATCGCTCTTTCTCTTCGGCAGTAAGTTCTTTCAGCCACTGGAATACAAACAGAATCGTGAGATGATTGGCCCACTTGACACTACAAGAGAGATCTCGCACTGTTCCGAGAGAACGATTGTCTACTAAGAGGCTTCGCACGTGTGGATAAAGCGGGAGAAGAGACAACTTACTCTGATGAGAACCTTCGTGAGCGGAGTGTCTTCCGCCTTTGCCTTGCACAAGAATTGAGAGGTTCGACCAATCTGAAACCAGGAAGATATCTCTCTTTTTCTCTTCCTGAGAACATGAAGTGTGATCAGAAGGAGTGATTGTAGAAAACTACAGTAAAGCCACATACCTGGACTGAGATATTGTAAGGATGATCGATGATGGGAATTGGGCCGATTTCGTTCACTGCTTCGTTATCAGCATCGAAGAAATCAGCGACAACAACCTGAATTTGATATTAAATCCCAGATTTGCATTCCTTTCAATACCTTGAAAGTTGCCTGCTTGTATCCGTTCTTATTTGCCACTTCACATCGATAGTTCCCTCCATCTCCCTCCTTCACTCCGTCCACAACCAGAATTGCCGAATCGATCGGTCCATCTCAAAGGGGGAACACTCCCATTACAGCTTATAAGCCCTGCCTCCGTTCTCGATTTCAGTCTCGGTCCAAAGAGGATCGTATTTCGCTCGACCACCCCGTCCTGTGTAGTAGGAACAAGCGGACATTAGGAGGGGAATCGTCTTTCATCCTTCCAGATAGATCCAAAGGGGGCTTACTCTGGGGCAGGATCTGGTCATTCTTGAACCAGCGCAACTCTGGCACTGGGTTTCCCTTGGCGGCGCATTTCAGCTCGAGCTTTCCGCCAATGTGAATGCGCTTCGGTTGGCTTGTCGCTGCGTGCATTTCATTGTCGTCGAGCCAATAGGGCGGTGAACCTGAATAGAGGTCATTGTCTCACTCCAGGTGGGCTGAAAGGAGGAAGGGACTCACTGTGCTCGGCCATTGTGATTCGGTCACCGACGGAGAGAACATCTGTTGCTGGATCTGAAGAGGGACGAGGGTCAGGGGGCAACTGTTGCATGGAAGAGTTGATCTCGGGTTACCGAACACCAGATCCTTGGATTCTACACAGCGTTTTAGCACCAAAAGTGATTTGAATTATTCGCCTCATGACTATGTGCTAAAAATGGGATCAAGACACTTGGAAATTAGACCAGGCACGTGAAAATTTTGCGATTTCTTCTTCCATGTGCTTACCGTAGACTTGTAGGATGAATTCAACGGAGATGTGACCGAATCCATTGATGACTTGGCATTCATATCGTCCACTGTCTTCCGTCTTCAGATTCTTCATTCTCACTTCTCGATTGTCTCGAGTAATCTTGTATTGTTCATCGAAATCCATCTGAATTGATCAAAGATCATTCCCTCTATTGCATGTTCACTTGCTTTCTGGACTACTCTCGACATATGCTGACTTCGAATCTCTCAAGTCGAGAGGGGCCTCTCACTCTAATTCGATCGCAATCAGAGAGGGAGGGAGGGGAGAGTTGCCCTAGGAGGGAGGGAGGGTCAATCATAGGATAGACAGATGTGCTTGCTGCTTGCATCTTCTTCACAGGAAGAGGCCGATTCACACGAGTGAGCAGCGTGTCACTCCCAGTCTGCATGAATTATCCCCTCCCCGTCTTGCGAAAGGAAGAAGAAGACCAGAGAAATACTCCCATTCATACGATAGGAGATGCAAGAGAGAGGAAGAGAGGGAATGGGGACACTACGATAGCCAATAAATCAGGGTTAACGATCTTTTGGACCAATGGAAGGAAAGGACGGAGAAAGGGGGGATACGGTAATATCTTACCGTCTCTCCGTTCCTCGACCATTGCACCATAACATTCTGATCGCTGGGCAGAATTGGACAGGTGAGTTTGAAGAGTTTCGTTCCGATTGGCACACGGAACTTCGTTTGAGCTCCATCGTCGATTCGAGGTGGTTCTGCAATGAAAAAACTCTTATTATTTATATTATTATTGTTGTTGTTGTTGTTTGCTTGTCACGCTCATTCCGGTATTTGCATGTTTGCGGGGGTCAAGTCAGTCCTAATAGATGAGATATTTGCGTGACTGTGTGTTTATCCCCTCTTGTCTCCTCTCTCTCGACACCTCGGTGTGAACTGCCCCTGTTTGTGTGAGAGACAGAGAGGAGTAAGACTCCAGCTGAGTCAACCAGAGAAGGGATGGACACGTCAAAAGACTCCTTCTTCCCATCAGTGACATGTTCTGCCTCCTCGCTTCTCCTTCCTTCCTCTCGTAAGGTGAAGGGACAAGAGCCCCCGAGGGAATCACTCTCGTTCATATCAGGCAGAGAAATCAACCACACTAGTCCTCATCATCCATTCTACTCAATCAAAACGAGAAGGCATCCTGGACAGGAATCTGCAGCATCCCACTGAGAATACGGAGGATACGTGTGACTTTAGTGACTAAGTGAATTGAACTAATATCTAGAAGACAATAGTCTCGTTATCCCCTTCCCCATCTCTCCGACCGCTCTCCACCTGTGGCAGGCCAAGGATTGAATGGGAATGGCAGATGCCGACTAATTACTGGCAATCTCGGGAGTCAGTCAGCTAATTGCTCCTTCTGTCTTCTTCTCTCGACGGGATTTCCACCAGAGGGAAGCTGAGCTGTGCCCATTTCCCTCTTGCGCAATGCCCTCCCCTCTCCCATTCTTATCCCTTCCCCTTGTATGGTCAGAGAGTGGGATGATATCCCATTGAGAGGGCCAGAAGCAGAGATTATCCCCGATTCAGGTGCATTGAGAGAGGGAGAGGGAAGGGGAGTAGAGGAGTGAACTCCCTTGCTCGACCCCTCAAGTGCTCATCCCATATGGAACCCCTTCTTCCCACACTCAAAGTAGTATAAACGAATAACAATTTGTGGCTCCTCTCAACGCCTCGTTCCTTTCTTACTCATTTTGATAGTGACAGCACACTCATAAATCATCGATCGTTTCAAAGAGTGAAGAGGGGAGAAGGGGAAGGCTTATCAGCACTCGATAAGACGATCATCTAGTGTGAAGAGGACGAATGAAGGGAGTAGAAGGAGAGTTGGTCACAACCAATGGAGAGGAGGAATGGACGACTCTCGTATCTTCTTGTCCCATCTTTCCCGTATCCGAGTGACAATACGAACAAGTGGAGCGGAAGACTACTTTCCCTCTTTCGAGAGTACTGTACTGACAGAGAGAAGGTCGAATATGATCAAAAGGGTCCCCAACTACCTCAAATCCCTTCCTCCCTCACTCTCCCATTAGCCCTCAGAGCGTTAATTGCGACTGCGCGGGAAATGATTAGCATAAGCGATGGAGTAGAGGAGGAAAGAGAGAGAGACCCTTTGGCTACTTGAGATTGAGTAGAAAGGAAGAAGAGAGGACAGAGGTCAGACAAATACAAGAGAGAGCGAGATAGGAACACTCCCTTATAGAGGTAGAACCATATCAAGAGTATGCCAGAGAGAGAGAGGAATAGATAGACATTCAATTGTGTGACCCATCCAGTTGTCAAACGGGAGTGAATTGGGGAGGAATCCCAAGGGAGGAATGGACGAGACATCCAACTACTTGACACTATCCATCCATCCTCTCTCTCTCTCTCTTTAGATGGACAGGTGTGACTTACTCGCTTGTCTCTATCGGTATTACTAAGAAGCCTACCCAGTGATATCCCCAAAAATGAAAAGGATAACTCCGTAATCACTATTACTTACCTCCTTTGCCTGCATTGACACTATTGAGTAGGAGAAAGACGAGAAGACTCCATCGGATCATCTCTGCAATAGGAAAAGAAGAATGACTGAGTGAGTGCCGAAAAGAATGGGACGACGCGACCATCCGAAAAATAGCGTCCCTCCCTCTCTCTTAATCTTCATATCAGTTGAAGGATTAGGATGAGAGATGGTGCGAAGTGGGAGTGAGTGAATACGGCTTACCTTGGGTAGATCAGTGAGACATTCGAGATGGGGAAGGAGAAGAGTGGCTCGATGGAATCTGAAGGAGATGGTAGATCAAGAGAGAAATGCGGGTGGTAACAGGAAAGAACAAGACAAACGACCACACTACACGATTTATGGGGTCCAAGTTGCCAAAATGCTGATTTACGAGGGAGAGTAATGAGCGAGTCTGAGAGAGACGAGAGAGGAGAGAGAGTGGAGTAAACGAGGAGAGGGAAGACGATGAGAGAGAGCGAAAGAGTGTGGAGATGGAGGAGAGTGCAGAGAAGGGGCGGAGACTGAGGATGCAGATAGAGAGGGAGATATGAAGAAAGGAGGGAGACCATAGATAGATGAAGAGAGGTGGGGGGCTAAGTACACAGTAGCTAGTGAACATTCGTGTGATCACATTGGTGGATCTTGAGATGGGATCGGAAAGCAGGTAGAAATGACACTGAAGCACTCAATCTCACTCAGTATTGCAACAGAGAGAAGTGAGAGGCCACTTATCATTGTGACTCTTTGACTCGTTCAGTTTGTCATTTGGACACACTAAGTCCATCCATCATTCTATTGCCTCTCCACTACACAGATTAAGTGCGAGTCGTGGAGGATCGAGAACCCTTCTTCTCCCCTTCTTCTCCATCTCTCCTTCTACTCCCTCTTCCCATCCAGATAAGAGAGTCATTCTGCTGTCATCGAGTGACTCTCTTATCACTGTAGTAGAAAGACAGCTAATCCCCTTCTCTCTCTCTCGATCGTTCCGTATAGTGACGAGA
Source organism: Pristionchus arcanus (assembly GCA_900490705.1). Lineage (NCBI taxonomy): Eukaryota > Metazoa > Nematoda > Chromadorea > Rhabditida > Neodiplogasteridae > Pristionchus > Pristionchus arcanus. Next base: position 242,759 of record LS485945.1, read on the forward strand.
CACTTCCGAGGGCTCTATAACGATTCTCGATCTGATGGTACTAGGTCTGAGAACATTCGGAGGATAAACAACTCGATGAGAACTAAACATTGTTAGGGTTGTAGTATTTTATCAGTTGGTAATACAAATACAACTGTTCGTTCTCATCCAGTAGAATATCATCCGACCTAGTGCCGATCTGATCTTTCTCTCTCGATACAAGAGAGACACGAGTCCTCCCTTCCCGCAAGTCCAACAGACGCAGGTTGTATTATTAAAGTGATGAGGAGTCCTCTTATTAACTGGCAGATATGATGGATGTCCTCTCTCTCTCGGGAGTGGAAGAGGGGAGAGGAGGGGATAGGAGGGAAGGGAAGAGGGGAGAGGACTGGTGGGAGAGGGAGATTACCTGTGCAACACTCATCAAGGCCTCTTCAGAGTGGGGTCAGTGAATACGTAATAGAGATGGGAAGGGAGTGGATGGAAGAGGGGGTAGTACAGACTAATGAATTATTAGAAGACTACTGCTTTTCGCAAAGACCCAAACATTATGTACTTACTCATCCGAAGAGAGAAATGAATTTGAAGATGGGAGAAGACGTGGGACATTTTATTTGGATGAGGGAAGGGACTAGGATAAGAGGGAAATATATTACTGAAATCAAAAAATTCAAATTGACCGAATATTAATGAATTTGAAATCATGCTCTGGAAAAAAACAATAAACGTTAACCATCCAAGTCTCCCATTATTTTATATCATTTTAGATGTGTGTCCTGTGCCTATTTGCCCGTCTGCTGTATTGCGCGGCCTGTGGCCTGTCTCTCCTCTCCCACCTTTCCTCTCCCAGGTCTCATACCGAGAAAGAGAGAGAAAGAGAGAGGTAACTGATCGCCTGTGTATCAATTGGATAGTGAGAGGACACCGTTTTCGAGACCGTTTCCGACCTTTCGCAACCGACGTTTCGCAGCCGGGATAGCAAGGCTTGGTTGGCCTCGGCGGGGGATTGAACTAGGTACTCTTCGAATGACGGGCTGCGTCTTACACCACTCAGCCATCCCGCCCATTAAATATTTGTATTGCAGACCTTTGAAGTAATAGACAATAGAGGGGATGGAAGTAAATCATATTGCAAGAGGTTGAGAACGTGGTAATAGTCAACATGAAGTAAGACAATGGGAGTGGGAATATGTGTAGCTCGGCGATCGGTTTTGCTCTATACTCATCTCGAGTATCCTCATTGGATCGGAGGAAGACAACATATATTGGGAAGCAGAGGTATGAAACGTTTACACAAGAGATCGAGAACCATTCATGTCACAATTGCAAGACCATAGACTGCACCCTTGTATTATTCCCGTCAATATCAAAACTAACTATTGCACTGCAAAAGAGACAGAAAGGGAGTACAATTGGAGGAGAATGGTGAAACAAAATATAAATTTAAAAAAATATATAAAGTACTTCCCTGAAAACAACATTAATGTGCTATATTTTCCGAACACCCTTCACCGAACAGTATTGATGTCCAGATAAAATGTTGCTAAAAAGAATATCTTCGCTATTTCTTGTATTATCTGCAAGATTGCATCAGTTCAACAAATCAATTCTTCCTCTGTTATTGTGCAATAATTTTTCCCTCGTGATTCACAGCAAAATGAGTTTAAATAATCCTCGTTTTCTTCATTTTTCATTCTTCGATTCTGCTTCGATGCTTCGCCTTCAATTATTCTTCGTCGTTCTTTCCATTGCCGGAGGTTGAGTTTTCACTTTATAAAAGTGTCCCGTATTGCAATAAAAATGATTTCAGCAACGGTGATGGAAGAGCTGCTGGGTTCAAAAGGCGCGAATCAAGTGATCAAGTTGAAATCTTTCAATGGAAGATATCTTTCGGGAGCTTGTTTCGCAGGGGCTGATAAGTGCGACGAAATCAACGGTGTCAAAATGGTTGATGCACCTCTGGGAGAGTACGGACATTTTACTATCGAGCAAGTTAACGATAAACAGGTATCCATGATATATGTCGCTATTTTCGAAATATTGCTTTTTACAACAGGTTGCACTGAAGACTTTTAACGGAAAGTATATCAAACAAGGTGTGTACCGTCACACAACGATCGCTAGTGAACGGCATGCACTCACTCCCGTGAAGAATGCCGATGGTTCTTGGTCGTTCGAAAGCAGCTACGGACATTGGTTGAGTGCACATAGACAAGATGGCATCGTCTATTTCATGGATTCGAATTTGGGCTGTGAGCATTGGCGGATCGAGCAGCTGTAAACGAGAATACAATAATAAATAATTCTGCACTTCATAAAAAATAAGAAAGAAATGATACAAAGACGAGCAGGAAGTGGAGGAGAACAATTGGCATTTAACTAAAAAAAATGTTCAATGAAATTTAACGAACTGCTTGAATTTCATGTAAATTTTTTTGATTGCTATCTGCAAGTAAAATGATAATTTCGATCTGTGTATTTTTGGCAGAAAACTTTCCCACATGATTGTTGAAAAATATTTCCTGCTAAATAGTTTTTTAGTTCCTCCAAAAGTAGCTTACACTATTGTTATTGTCCGATCTCACTTGATCATCTTTCGATTCATCCCCTTCCTCTTTCATTTATTGATTTGTTTGTGACGAAAGAGGCCCTTCTTCCTTATCCTTCCTGCCAAATATCAGTGTGCTTGTGTACGAGTCGATAAAATTGCTTTACGTGGGTACTCCTTTACCCTTTTTTACTCGATTACGCGTAGCAATCATCCATTTTGTCGCCTACTCTATTTATGGCTCTGGTTGCTCATGTAAGACGATCTATTACTGTTTGTCTTCGCTATTGAATTTATCGACTAATATTCATAAAACAGCTTATTCCTGTCATTATCATATCTTCTCTGATTTAAATGATAATTGAATACTACCCTTCACATCTATCACTTGTTTTTATTATAAGTACCATTCTTGGTCATAAATACTGTATTCAGTTCAGTGAAGCGAAAGACAATATAATGCTCAATCGGATCAACAATGACAGTAATGGCGAAGTAGGCACAACTAGCGTATGAGATATCACTTACGATATTGGGCAGAATACGAAAGAGGTGCATTCTGACAAAGTGAGTCTATGGGAAGGCACGTGGACTTATAATTACATAAATTATGCTTACTACGTACTAAAATCTAATAAATACATATAATGATCTACGCTTTTTAATTAAAATTAGCAATTGCGAAATTGGAGCAAGAAAGATACTCGATATACATTATTAACATTGTGATCTACAACCAAACATGATCAAATGGGATTTTGAGAGTCGAGCAGTGGTTAAAGTGGGAATAAAGGATGCTTCGATAGGAATGACTCTAATCAGCCAGTTTCAGTCCCTCCGCAGTTGCAGTGATGAGTGATGCTTCCCTCGTCAGATCGGCGATTTGTCTCTTCAGAGAATGCACTCGACTCTGCAATTTAGTGATTGGTTTCAGAACGCTAGATCTAAGGTGACCCCTGACTAACAGTTCGTCTACATCCTTTGTGGGGAATCTACCGTACCACTGAACCATATCTGATCCTGCCCACAAACATTCCTCCTTCCCTTGTATCATCATTGGTTTCGGAACACTAGTTTTTACTAATATGCTTCACAACGTTCCTTTACTCACCTGCATTGCTTTCTCTTTCAACTTCGCATCGGCAGCTGCCTTTCTCATCGCATCGCTCTCTTCCCATTTCATCTGCCATCGGAGGAGAACTCGACGCCAAAGGACGAACGATTGAGGAGTGACTGAGGGCCAGATCACCTTAAAGATCAAAGGATACTTCTATCAGAGCAATTTATAACTTGGTGATATGTATAGTAAGAATATTGACTTTTTGAATGACGAATGGGTTGAGATGCATCACCTGTGAATAAGTCTCACCTTGTCATTCGGTTCGTAGTTCGCGTTGACGAATTGCGCGAGAATCTTGGGATTATTGACGTACGACCAGAGTGAAGTGGTGCACTCCTTCACTCGCCACTGTCGCTTCTCCTAAATTTATTTAATCATTATTATATCACTATTAAATTTATAACTGCCGCTTAACACCGCGAGTGGTGAGTAGAGACGAACTAACCCCGGATAAATATCAAGACTGGAGAATTAACCCACTGATAATTTTCGATAGATTTGCGTCGCATTCACTCACCATTTCATTATCACCAAGGAACGATCCGAACTCGCTGGCGTAACTGTGCTCGAAGAGAAGGATGAGAAACTCTTCCGTGTACTCGAACGACAGCGGAAATTGGACGAGCAACTGTAATTTATTTATTTTTACCCTTTTTCCCTATTTTTTTATGAGTGAATGAGCAAACTACCGTATATTGGACAAGTACAGAGTGTAAAATTTCATCCAGAGATGTGGTTTCTTTTACAATAAAGTAAATACTGTGTTTTCGCAGGTATCGTACCTGTTCCTTCCCATCCGTATCCCCTTTCTCACCTCATAAACACAATGGAGGAAGAGCAGGAAGACGGGCGATTCCTTCGGGCCCGTCACTGCACCCGATCCATATGCAGAATGGGCATTGCGAGACTGGAAGGGATGACCAGCACAGATCCATTCACGCTCGATCAGAGACTCGAATCTGCAATGACGGGAATTATAATAAATCTTGTTTGATTGAAGTGAAAACTGAGTAATTCCGGTCATAGTGGAGAATATGAGATGAACAACAGACATCAGACAACAACAGACAACATTGATTGTGGATAAGAATCGAGAATCTACTGGGAAATGGCCGATGGAAATAGTCCAATTTCTAATGAACTTGTGTGAATGAAAAAAAGATAAAAAGAGGGAGACACTCACCCTCTGATCGTTCTCACGTCCGAATCGAGGATCAATTGGGCGAGTGAGCAAACGGCGAGAGTCGAATCAGTTCCGTCCCCTCCGTGTACGACTACTGGCACTCCTGCAATGAAGGGACTATAGGAGATACACGATAATTGCCAGCCGTGAGCCTTATCGAGGTTGCCGGCAAGAATTTCGAAGTTGAATAGGCAAGTGAGAGGTACACCCATCAAAACGCTATCCGTAATGTATTGATACTGTCTCCATTAGAAACTGTTTATACTCACCAGAGGTTCCCTCCTGGGACACGAGAGTGGCAACGTTAGCTGCGGCCGTCAGAATGTCAGTCACTGCATGGTACCACATGGAGGAATTGGCACGGGAGATGAACTTGTCCGATGAGAGACGAGTGTCGTTGCACACTGCAAATAGTCAGTAAAACAGGATATCATGAGATTCAAAATCGATTATCTGTCAAGGTATTGAAAAGCTCCGAAAGTATTGAGTATATCAATTACCTCTAAAGTTTCAATTTCGAAAAAGATTTTAAGAGGAAAATTAGGTATGTCAAGTTATGCTTTAGCATGGGTAACTCACACTCGACGACTTTCGCAAGTGCATCGTGGGTGTCCTTGATTCTGGGAGTACCGAAGACGAGATATCTCCATTGAGAGTAGAACTGCTGAGATTCGCAACCACCACCTGCAATTTATTTATTTGTTATTTTATTTTATAGGTATTGTATTTATATGTATTATAAATTGCAATGAGGCAAAGTCACCCCGTAAATCCAAGATCACTATTCATCATTATTCTAAGAGGGGGAATCCCTCTTACCCACGCAGTCTCATTGCAAGACTGCTGCAATCCCCATGTGTTTGGATATTCAATCAGCTCAAGAGGTGCTATTCATTGTACTCTTCATAGTGGGGCTTCCCCCTCAGAGTGGGCGATAGACAGCTAATCCTATTATGGGGTGTATCCCATTCTCTTCCTGGAGTAACGTCATTCTCACTACTATACTAAATTCCCTCGTTCTCTGTTCATTTCTCATTCCCTTTCCCACCTCAGTCGCACGTTCACTCTATTGACCGATGAGTTATTTGCGGAATAGACCGATCTTAGCTGTCAAATCTTTGTCGAAAGTCCTTAGGTCATTTATCGGAACCTTCACTCAAATATGTGATGCACTCGCAACAAAATTTCACGACTTCATTGCTCATCCAAACATCATCTCTACTTCCCTACAGACCGAAGACCACAATTCTAATTTAGTACGGAGGAGTCCACGCCACTATTCTGGTCCCTTCCCTGCAAGACATTGTTGCCTTGTAATTAGCTGGAATGAGCTGGTTCTACTCTCTCTCACGAAACAACATCAAATGCCGTGACGATACGTGTCCCAGGGGAGATGACGAGAATAGACCAATGTTTCTAATGGAAAGGAAGTTCCCCGATCCCAGCTTCCTCATTGCTAAAGTACCTTCGTCGGTACCCTTAAGTTCCTCTACTCTAGTTTCATTGAGCTAATGGGAATCACTGCTGAGACAAAAATCAGGGCACATCAATGAAATTGCGTACCTTTCCTCTTGGAATCCAATCCGACGGTCTTGGGTCGAGTATCGACGATGACTCCTCTCTCAGTAGTCAGAAGTGTGTTGAGAATTGTCTCGTCTCCTTTGCATCGACGATTCGTTGGACCGACCAGAGGTTGACCACAGCGCATTATCGGAGACTGAAAATGAGAATTGTATAAATATTTAGCTGTAAGTGTCTCTAAATCATCATGCTTTCCAATGGATATTCATCTCACATTCTTGAATAGTAGAGTCAAAATGTGTGAATGGATTTGGAGCATGAAAAGAACCCATCTAAGAGCCGAAATCGTTACCGTATCTACCGTACCTTGGTGGGTGCGTGATAGTAGGAGAGGACGGGGAACCTTCTTCCTTCTCGGAATTCAGCCGAGTGACCGAGGTAGTCATCACCGATGCCCTTGGGGACGATCACCTTCTCGGGGTACGACTGACACAACTGAAGGGGATTAAATATTACTTCTCTGAGCGTACAAGTAATTTTAGGGCGGATACGGTATCGACAGTGAGCCAAAAACTGTTTGACTGTTTGATCAACTACTCGAGAATAACATTGCAATACAATAAAGTATATGTAGAATAACAAAATAGTGTTTTATTTCTGCCTTACTGCGTAATTCACATTCGCAGACGAGATTCTGAACTGGTCGGGCGCGAGAACGGAAAGCTTCGTGAATTCATTCTCGAGATCGAATGCTGTCCAACTGCAATGAATAGCTTGATTATTGATCAACGTTGTGAAATGGACACTACCGTTATCTACTCACAACAACGACTCATTAAAGTGAATTATAACGAAATTTTAAAATAAAATAATTTTACTGACCCGTCATCGAGTACGGTGAATGGCACCCGGTAGTAGAAGGGGTACTCGTGATGGAATCCGCGGAGATTCGACAACTTCTCAATCGATCGGAAGAGTGCTTGACAATCAGAGAGGGAGCGAATTTCGAAGGTGAGAATGAGGAAGTTCTTGAGCTTGAGAATGAGAAGACCGCCACGAGATGGATCGTCCTGAAGAAAAGAGGAGGATTGATTAGGAATTGGGGTTTGAAGTGGAGCTAATCAATACTATCATTGATTGATGACTGCGCATCAGTTGTTTATTCGAATGCGCATCAATTCACTACTGGTTGACTAAAAATGTAATTTACTTGATCACTATGCGCAGTTGTTTCATGAGTTTGAAGAGGGGATTATGATCACTAAATGATTCATGGCTACGTTGTTTACTCGCGCATCAATTCACTATTCTGGTTTTCAAAGAGTAAAAACTGCTTCTTTTTGAAACCATTGTCTAGCTGTGTCATGAACGCGCGCTCGTGATTGAATCAGAACGGAAGAAAGGAGGCTAAATCGACTAAAAAGATGGGAAAACGACCAACCTTTGCGATTGGCTCAGCCACAACTTTGTCGACCATTCGATGGAGTATCCAGATGTCGTTAGCTGCATCTTGATTCTGTCCTTTCACCGTGGGCGACTGCTGATCGGGAGCGAACATCAAATGGTGACCTGAAGAAGACAACAATTAGAGAAGGGAAGAGGATGAAAACAGACGCTTCCGATCTTTTCCTCCTACTTTCTATTGGTTTCAAAAGCCTCTACTGCTTCTACAGCCACTAGCGAGTATTTTCGGCGATTATTGAGCGAAAGAAAGTAAGAAGATGCCAATAAACTGAGTCAAAAACGAGCAAGAAACACTTGAAAATCACCGGATTTACCGATAGGAAGAGGTTGAATAACAGGTGCTTCCTATCGTTACTCACTTCCTATAACGTTTCAGTTCACACCGCTGCTAACACTATCATTCGCGAGTGTTTTCGGAGATAATTGAGCGAAAGAACTAGCAATCTATCAAGAAACTGAGTCAAAAACACTTGAAAAGCATCGATTTTCGGAGTAAAAACAAGTGAAAACTGACTTACCGGCGACACAGATCGTTCCCGTGGTGGCCGCACGTGGTCCTTCCCTCAGGAAAACGCCATTGACTTGAGGTATCTCGATGGCCTCGGCCAATTCCATGATGGAGAGGAGAAGAGCACCCTCTGAAGGCATCCTTTTCACTCTCTAGCACTCGAAATGGACAGGAAACGAGGGAGCGCACGCATTAATTGACACGAGACGAGCGGAGAGTAATCGAATTTACACGAAATTAGCAAAAAAATCGAGAGAAAACGGGGGAGAAACGAGAAGAAACATCGGAGAAGTCGAAGGGAATCGCCCAATGGGAGGAATGTTGGTCTCATCCTACAGTAACCTGACAATCGTGGCGAGACCCGGAATGCGTCAAAGGGGCGAAAACTACAGTAATCCGTCAGTTGATTTAGCAACAAGAACTCATTTTTAGATGTTTGTAATTATTTTTCTGTTTTTACAAAATTCGAATTAATAAATTAGTTTAAATTAATTTTTAAAAATATCATAAGATATATTATTAAATATTTTCTTCAAAAATTCTAGTATGATTTCGATTTTTTTGGTAAGTTTCAATTTTTTTGGCTGCAATATATATTGTACTTACAAAAATCTGAAAAGTAGGGAGATCCTTAATTTTTTCGCTGATGACCGGATGCACGAGAAAGTTCAGGAAATCATAATTCGATGATCGAAGACCATGTGTGGGAGTGAAGTACATATGATTGCTTGCATTTTAAGGGCAATTATAACCAATTTCACATCCCCGCTGATCTTCGTTGATTATAGGGATGAATTGGTATACGTCGAAGTGAGTTTTACTGCGACAAAACTTATTGCCCAGTCCCATTTACCATTATTTCTGGAAGGAATATATGAACTGTTTTTGCAAGCTACAAAGTCGCACGCTTCTTCTTAAATAAATTCTAAGGCAACAATTCTTTCGTTCCTTTTCTAATCCGCCCCCACTCATTGCAAAATGTGACGCGAAGGTCTTGTTCAATTTGAGTGCGATTGTAAACAGGGAATCTCTTTATTGGTCGTTCTCACGAGAACATTCCACCTTCTCTTCCATTTATCCTTAAGACGACGCGAACAAAATAGACGAAGAGTGAAGAAGAATTAGTATGGAAGTTAGCTTGGCCTGGTCGAAGGATAATAACAGGACGAGACAATACAACATTCGATATATGGGAAGTTATTACCGACTTAGTACGATATAAATAACATAGTCATAAGAATAGGAATGGTGGGTCTTTGATATAGGGAGACATATAGAACTAATGAGAAATGGAAGAGATCGAGAGGAATGGCTCATCGCTAGAATGGAATAGAAGAGATCTCGGATGGGACAGGGAATGATGCTGAGTGGTCGGGTAGAGGACAGCGACGATTCTAACGATAGAAGGAAGCGCAAAGCTTCCATCGACATGGAGTAGGAGTATAGTCGAGTAGATCTGCTATTGGAGGGATAGAGAACGAGAGTGGGAAGGAGGGCTTACCTTGACGGACCATTCGACGTGGAATGAACACTTGCATTAGCTGATCATCGAGAAACTGCCGAAGCTCGCCGTAGTTCATTTCGTCCTTTAATTGAATTAGGGTTAAGGTAGGATAGGTTGGGTTAAGGTAGGGTTAGGGTTAAGGTAGGGTTAAGGTTAAGGTGAGGTAACTGACAATGTATCGTGCTGCAACGCAAGCGATGAAGAGAGAGAGGACGACCAATCGGAGAAGCATCTGAGAAGGGAGGGGAGAGAGACTCGCTGAATTACCTGCACGAGAAAACAGTTAAGAGGCATCATTAAGCAGAATACGAAAATAGAGGAAGAAAGGGGGGTGAAATTGAGCTACGGAAGTCGTCTGGAACTGGCTGCAGTGAAGGTGACGCCATGAGAGCAAACTACTGAGGAGTGAGGGAGGAAAGGGGAAGGATGGGAGGAGGATAATGATGGTGATTCTGATGCAATACTGTAGCTGACGTTGTAGGAAATGACTAACCTAAAGAGAGAAGTGGGTGGACGTAGAAGGTCAGATATGATTAGAAACGAGGAAGGTCCTAAGGATCTTGAAATGAGGAAGGGGTGTTGCAAGTGGAGACAAAAGAAGGCATTCCTTCCTCCGACCCGAAATGACGAAGTAAATGAGTTACTACAGGAAGGAAGTGGGTAGTGAGAGAGAGAGGGTGGATCAGATGGAAGGGCTGAGGGAGGAGTCTGTGGGGATGAAGAGAAGAGGAATGAAGGGATGGATGGATGGAGAGGATAATGACTAAGGATGACGATGAAGTTGAGAGATGAAATGGGCTAAGTGAGGGAGGGGGAGGAGTGGTCTTTCTCTTCGCAACAAGGCTAATGAGAGAGAAGAGACTGATTAGTTCCCCGAACCCTTAGAGAAAGGAGAAAGGGCTACTACTCTCGTTACAATCGGCCACTTTCCTCATGAGCTCAACACTGTTATTTCGAAGCGACGTGAGAACAGAAGAGAGAAAAGGGAGATGGTTTGCCATCTAAGAAGAGAAAGGGAAGTGAGGTACACCAAAGGGACTCCTCCTATCGGAATGGGGCGGATCGTCCATCTAAGAAGAGAAAGGGAAGTGAGGTACACCAAAGGGACTCCTCCTATCGGAATGGGGCGGATCGTGTCAGGAAAAGGGAGGAGATATAAGGGGGCGGAGTCTGAGGACGATGGGATTCTACCACGATTGAGAGGGCGGAATGAGATATACTATGGACAGAGAGAATAGGTCGGAGTGATGATGAAAGGGAAGATCCTCGACTAATACAAGTAAGAGTATTCACTAGGGAGTCTCTTCAAAGACGAGAGTAGGGAAGGGAGGACTGTTAATCATAATTCGGTTTGAGTAGTAGTCTTTCTTAGTAGACCAACGGGACCGAGTCTGATGGTTTAAGTAATTCGACGAAAGTGGAATGATGCATACTTTGTGTCTGTACTGAATCAACAACTAATAAAGTGTATGTGTATTACTTAAGAGTACAGTCGAATCATCTATTCATGGACTGTAATTCGAGTATGGTTCGGCCTCATCAGCCTCTCTGTTCAATGTACTTTGCCATGCAGACGTCGCTTCCCCGTCACTATCCCCTACGTATTCTCATATTCCATTCTGCTTAATCATCATCCCTTCGTAGAATGCAACATTGTGTGCATGCTTCATCCGAGACTGGACAGGTCACATTTCGTATAGGCGTCAATTAGAAAGGAGGAAGACAGTGGTTGTAGAAGGAGGAGTAGGAGGAGGAAGGAAGCAAGAAAGAAAGAGGAGCAGGGCAAGACACATGAAAATCACACGAATCAGAGAGGAATGGCCGGGAAGAAAGAGGTAACGGGGCAAGAGACACCAGAACAATGCAGAATATGGTACATGGAAGGTTACAATGGATGCATACAATACATTTAGGGATGGGGACGGGTAAAGTTGAATCGAGGGATGTGTGAGGCTCTTTCGTGGAATTGATGAATGAACGATCGATTGCAAGGTGCATCCCAAATGTTCTCAAGAGAGTCGAGAAGTACTGGTCCTCTCTCCCTTGCTGCGTATCCCGAGATTCGATCTCCCCCTTGGTCACCGAAGAAGCGAAGGACGGTGAATCTGAGAATAGAACGGGAAATTATAGCCGGTCCGGATTTGGAATATAGTATCCCAGACTGAATAATGCACGTGTTGACAATGAGAGAGGTTGGGAGAATGGGGAAGCAAGTTGAGGGGATTTACCGATTGTTCGGAACGGATCCAACGTAGACGAAAGGAACGGCCACTCCATGGAGACATACCGTCTTCACCTAAAAATTTCAGAATTCAAAGATCCGAGTTGGTCATTTGGAAGCTTCTGGGCTAATTCTATTGTTATCTTCTACCAAGAAGAAGTCGTTGGTTCTATGTAATCCATCTACGCACATGAATTGTATGCTATGAGATCATGAGAAAAATGAGATTTCACGCTACGAATTCACCTCATGCCTCGCATGCATATGCGCGAAGAAAACGCCAATCTTCCGTTTGATATTACGCCCTCGATTCTCGTAGATCCTGAAAATAGACAATCATATCATATTTATCATGACATCAGGCAATGAACGTCCAGGGTGGCCACTTAAACTTGTCTAATGGGCGAACTAATGGAATCTGAAAACAGGAAATTAACAAAGATCAACTGACCAATCTCCCAACAACTGCTTCAGTTTCTCCTCTCTTGCATCCTCGTTCTGATGGACATTTATGAGAATGGGCAGACTATCGTCCTTCCACAATTCGAGTTGACGCTATAACAGAGGTCTTCTGAGAGGTTGCATGACATAACGACCCCCATTTACAAAAAAGTGCTCCGATCTGAACCACATTTTCAGAGTTCATGCGTCCATTGAGATGGATGTTCGGCTACCTTTATGAAACCCGTTCCTACTCAGAATCGACAGCTAAATCACCTTCAACCAAGCGAATCCACTCTCGATTCGCCAGTTCTCAATGAAGAAAGCGGTGAAGGCGACTTCATAGTCGATCGCGTTATTCATCTGTATCACCTGAGCGCAATTCTTGCCTGAAAACACGCGAATTAGCATTAGTCTTCGACCATTTTAAGGTTTCCGTTGGTCTCCTTGGAGAATGAATAAATGATCGCACGTGCTGGCTCTTTCGCCATTCTGCTATCATCTTACCCGTGATACTGCAGAGTCTCTTTGTGTATGCGAGCGAGCCCGTGTAGGAAGTCTCGTTGAACTGAATCGGTAGACTCTTGTTCGCAGCGAAGTGAATGAACCTGCACGAAACACACAAAATACCGCTCGAGCCGGACTGAATCTCACCAATTGAGCATGTTCCTGGCACATACATTGAGTGCACAATCGTTCACGTTGTTCTGGTAGTCGTGGTTGCCCAAACCAGGATAGATTGGAATAGGGAAGTTCTTCATCCATCCTGCCTGCAATGTCATTCTTCTGCTCTTCCCACTCATTCTATTCAGGGAGACAGGCATCATCCTTGCAATCTCTCCAAATGCACTCAGCCCTCCTCTACATCATACTACCCGATGGATATTCATCTCACATTCTTGTGTAGTACAACCAAAGGGATGAATATGATGGTGTGGGAAGGAGATGGGACTATTCTGGGAGGATCTAGGTCCATTCGAACCTTGAATTCCTCCAATTGAGGATTATGACCGTAGTCAGTGAGATCTCCATCGATGACTAGTCCAGCTGGAGGATATCTCTGCATTTCAATCATCTTTTCCATTGCAGTCCTCTGAATTCGATTGGCATATCTGGATTCGATGGCGATACAATCGGACGTCGTTGGATGCCGACTCGATGAGGGCTTGTCTTCTACCTGGAATCACATCGATTCGGTCATTCTCCTGATATTATTCGAAGTATTTTCTTCGTCAACCCCCGTTTTCCCAACTACAGTGTGGGAAAAGCGCAACGAGACAACGCATAGATCGCATTGTTTATACTATAGTTTCTCCCACCGTTTCTTCGACAATGGAATAGCTGAATGCGATGACAAAAGCCTTTTGATTATGCGAAAGTGCGTCGCAGTGTCAACTAGAGAGTACATTGTGCATTGATCTTTTCAATGAAACATTGTCATGTTTCTTCGTTTCCGAGCGGGTGAAAAGAAGTGACGTTCATTTCTTCACCTGCATCATTCATTGCCTCAACAGATGATCGTGTTCATACCTCTCAATAATAAATTGCGTGAGTATTCGCATTTGCGTCGTAGTCTTAAGTAGTAATTTGTCCCAGGAAGGAAAAAGGCGGTGTGAGAGCGACCGGGTGAAAAGTGAGTGGGTAGAGGGATGTGAAGCTGCTTTTCAATTCGAGCAGAACAACAGACCGAGTGAATTATTCGTCTCGGAGAGGATCACATTGCAATGCCCACTCCTCCTCAGTCTCTTGTGTTGCAAACTCAATGAATGACCACGTGTTAGTCTTGCTCCTCTTCATCAAGAGAAGAGATCTACGAATAACGAGGAAGCAAGAAAGAAAGAATGATTCAATCGGATATTTGGAGAAAATTGCAACGGTTGACGTGCGAAATTTCACGAATTTCATCGCCTACGCTCGCTAATCTAATCTAATTACGTAATGTCCCCAAATCAAGATTAGCAGGATGAAATCATCGGTTGAACTATGTGCACCCATAAAGAACTACTGGTCCCTCAAATAAATACAGGTTCCCTCGGACCAGTATATTAATTTGTTTGTTAAATACTGGTCCCAAAAATCTGAATAAATACTAATCATCACCTGTGCTACAGCCTCCATACAACGGCGCGAGGCTTCCTTGCAGGGGGGATTGGACATCTCACACATAAAGTGATATTGAGGATCGCCCATGAGAAGTATAGCCAATTCATCCTTTGAGAACACTTCCGGCGTTCCATCTAAAACGAAGAATTCTTTGAACTTCGAAAAAAAGTTCTGGGTGACAGATGATAGGGGAGCGTCAATCAACAAAGAGGAGACTCATAGTGCACAGGGGGAAGTGATCTTGAGTCATTCTTGAATCACGGGACGGGGTATATCATCATTGTCAGAATGAAGAATCCGCTTTTTCATTCCTCATACTCTCTCGATGTTCTTACCATCGACAGAGTAAGAGGAATGAAGAGACGGAATTTGCATTCTGACATCTTCAAGGCACTGTGTCGGAAACATTCGTATGAGAACCTACTGGATGAAAACCAAAAAATTTCGTTTTCTTTCGCTTTTTCCCCCTACTGACAAAATTCTACAACCCTTATTTTTTTATCCGAATGTTCTCCTCCAACCTAGCGCAGATCTTTAATAATCACTTTCACCCACCTTCTTGTCCAATTGCAACAGTTGAGCAGCAAAAAGCGATAATGAGTAGCAACCCGGCATGAGAATTACTCGCGTAATTCATGATTCGACCCGCAGAGTGAATGAGAAGGGCGAAATTAGATGGACGATGAGGACGAAATGTAAACTGGACACGGGAAGAGGAGGAGGAGAGGGAGAATGACTCTTGTGCCCTTCACTCTGAATTCAAACAAGTGACTGGGAGGAGGAAGAGGAGAGGGAAGGGAAGTAAGCTGTGATCTTCCCTCTGAAGATCGGCTTCTCGTGCCTGGTCGCGACTACACATAAACATCTTCCTTCCCCTCTCCTCCTTCCTTGGAACGACAAAACACGAAGGAGTAGACACAACAGAAGCAATGGATGAAAAGGAACCATATGTTATCCTTCTGGTCTTTCCCCGTGAGTTGAAATGTGAAGTCGAAGAGTGAAGGTCGAATGAAGAACAACGACAGGGGGAGACCCCCACCATTAATTGTCCCTTGGCTGATTTATCTGGGAGTAGATAGATTAGAGAGGAAAGAAGGAAGGAAGCGAACGGACGAGTCACTCATTGATTAGTGACCTAGAGGAAAGTACAGGTGAATATCCCATTCCCATTCCAAGGTATCATCTCTCTCCCTACATCTCCCAACTTGTTCTCCTCTTTTTGTTCTATCCTCACACGATATCTTCTCTTTCTATCACTATCATTGTGATCATTTCCATCAATTGGTCTGCTCACAACGGTCATTAAATCGAGCCGTGTCCATTAAATCTTGACATCGCCGATCTTCCTCCTTTCACCACCTGTTTCACTCTGATATAATTCGCCATCCCATTATCAGCCATCGAATCAGAGCTAACGACAATCTTCCCATCCATTTGATCTCGTCCTTCCCCTCTGAGGGTTCCCTTCCCTCTCTCAATGCAATCATAGAGCGGCTATCTTCATTTGATATCTAACCGATTTTGCTCATCGTCTTCTCTTATCCTTTCTTTCTCATTGATATTCCCCATTCCTTCCCTATTGGTCATCTCCCTTGATCTACTGCGGTTTCCCTTTGACCAGCCCGGAAGTGTTTTGATCAATTGTCCTCCTCCTCTTCTTTGTTTGTTCTCTAACTTCTCCTTGTAAGTGTTCGTCTCGATTGTTCTGCCCAGTAAACGATCCAATCTCATCTCCTTCCATTCCACTTCCCCTTCTCTTTACTCTTTTTGATGACATCCTACTTCTTTTCCTTCTCTCTACCAGTCCATCTACAGTAGTAGTCCTTTCGATTGACTGATCAACTGGGATAATACTTCCTCCTTCTATCATCACTCCTCCTTTCCCTACCTCAGTCAGTACTCTCGAGTGAAAGTGAGGAGGGAGTATCAATCCAGAGTAGGAAACTTGACTGGGTCAGCGGGCGGCTTCTCTTTCTGTTCTCATCACCCAATTAACTCTTACGAGATTAGACCAATCAGCCCTCCCTCAATCCCCTCACTCGAGCCTCCTTCCCATCTTCTACCTTTCCTATCTTATCTGTCACATCTCAAACCCTTTTTTACCCCCTTCTCCACTTTCATGGTTGATTCAACTGTTCATCTGTCTATCAATCAGATAGATAGCCATCAGAGAGAAGGAGAGATGGGCGAGTCACTTACACGATTCTCCCCTTCTCTTCCCCTTCTACTCCACCCCACACCTTGCTGCAGCTTCTTTGCTGTGTCATGTTACACCTTTCTTTTATGGTCGTTTATTCGTGAGAGAGAAGGGTGAAATGACCCTTTCTACCCTCTTCTGCTGAGATTGCCACTCAATTGAGTACTTTGCAGTGATGATTGGGAGTCCGAAGATGTCTACACGACCCTACACATTCTATCCCCCACCGCCTGACGAATACTTCATCCAAGCAAAGTTGAGGAAGAAACCGATGATGCCACCACCGTGAGTTATTTTTATGGCTTTTGCATTCACGTTCATTTTATGTGATAAGAATTTGCCTATAGAACATGCCTTCATACCTTTCAATATTTGTATTAGATTTCCATCAATCGTACGTCAACAGGAATTTCCAAATGAATCTAGTCGAAATGAAAATTATCTCTCTAGTTAGCTAGTTAGCTTACCATAACTCCGTTATTTATATTTTGTGCTGTTCAGTTGCTGATTGTCGGAATCAGAGAATCCCTCAAAGTTTCCATGAACTCTCGATCTCCGAAAGTAGAACTTGCTCAAGTTTGTCGATCGATTACATACGGAACACACATGCTTAATCGGCCTTCCGTTTGTATTTGCTCTCATCTCAGTTCGATGCAACCCACAGGGAATGCAAAGAGAGAGAGTAGCAAAGGACATTGATCTAATTAGATCTACTCGCAACATACGGGCCGTTCATCACGAGTCTCCTCTCGCTTTCACCTACTTTCCACTGAGTAAATCCCCCAAAGGTCATTCCCTGAGATATTAGCATTTGAATGAAGAGACGGATGGGGGAGCAATTATGTGTCATATTTCAAGGGGAGAACGGTTGATCTCTCCCTCCATTCTTCGATCCAGTCTCTCTTCCGGAGGGAGAAGAGTAACGTGAGGCGAGTGCGATCTCAGAGAGATGTACCCTTGAAGAGAGAAGAGAGAGAGGGAGGGACACAGATTGTGTTTGGTCATCTCGGCTACATCTTCCCACGTTGGTCCATCTTTCTCTCTCTTAGTTGAAGGGCACTGCTCAGGTTCCGCACTAATACTGCTGAACTGTCTATTTCGACGGAACTGACGTAATTATTACCCTTGTTCGTTCTCCGATCCCCTCCTTCTCTTCTTTCTCACTTTTCCATGTGTGGCTATCACCGTTTCTTCTCATTATCTTCCATCTAGAGTAAACACAAACCCTCCATCCCATTCTTCTCCCCCTCTGAACAAGTCCTGTGCATTTTCCTCCGCCCCTGTGAATGCGTTCATTCGAGTTACACTGATGCAAGAAAGAGTGATGGATCCTCCCCCCCTCTTCTTCCTCCTTTGTCCCTATCTGGAATGCCCCCTTCTCTCCGCTCCGATTACTCTGCTTCCGAAAAGACCTCCCACATTCTAGTCACTCAGTCCAGCGGCGTTCTTTCTAACTCTCGTTCATCTCAGTCAACTTTTTTTGGATCACTGCTCTAGATATCATTGATAGTATATCTTCTCACTTCTTCTTCTCCCTCCTGCTTCTTCTCCAAACTCTTCTCTCGTTTTCCAGTGGTGCTCCTCCCTTGGCTGATCCGAGAGAACGTCTTCTCTCTTTGGCTGAGAAATCACGACGAAGTATCTTCACTCCCAACGTTCGATCGTCATATTGCTCACCTGACGCTATTCCTCCTCGTATGGGAGTCAAGTAAGTCAAATATTTAATATTTCCAAATTTCATTTCCTTCTTTTTTTAAAGTTTGTCATTGATCTGCCACATTGTTTGCTTCTCCCAAATGCGCTAGACCTCCTACTAGACGGCATATGTTTTCTCATACGGATTACTCTCAAGATACTCTAACCCATTTGACCATGGCAAACAACCTCCTACTCGCTTGGCACTAAAATGAACTTCCTAATGCGAGAGTGCACATTCAAAAAGTCTTTGTAGCGGTTTCTACTATAAACGATGCTCATTAAATCTCGACAAGATTGCGCAAGAGAGGCGTTTTTCCTTGCTATCGACCCTGAGCGAGTGGGATCAAGTGTCTTTTTCTTCCCTTTGGTTCACCCTCTAATTCTCGCCTCTTCTGTCCTCAGCCCCTAAGGCAAAGTAATTGTGCGGAAGGAAAGGAAGGGATGATCATAGTCTTGGCTCTTCCGAGACCAGTTCAAGTAGAGTAGAGAATTGTAGTACGAATGATCCGATCGAAGGGAGATAGGAACCATACAGGGAGAGAGAGAGAGAGAGAGAGTGCCTGTCTCTGTCGTGTGAAGTAAGAGGGCAAAAAAAGAGTAATGAGAGATGGAAAGGGATAGAAAGGAGAAATGTAGAAGGCAGTCCATTCACTCAATGACCTCGCTACTAACGAGGATCAACAAGTAAGGAGATTCTAGGGATATCTGGGTGATCTTGATCTTTGATCTCTCAGAGCACGCAATAAGAGTGCGCAACGAGCTTCTGCAGTCTTCACATCAGAGCAGAGTCTACCCGAGAAGCTGAGCTCTGCGTTGAAATCATTGAGACCGGGAGGTCTCTCACACTCCGCCAGTAGCTCCCATGTCAAGAATAAGGCGAGTCATAATTTGATTGATGAGTAAACATTCTCATATTTCAGATCAGTGGAGTGGTGAATGCAGATGATGTAGTCTACATTCCGAGCAATGATCAGAAGCCGAGGGATCACCGATACTCGCCGAATGTGGTTTGTGATCGACTAAATGGTCTAAAATTCTGTCTATGATGTGTTCAGAAAGCTCAGCGGAAGTCTCGCTCAATCTTCCTTCGCAATTCACCCTCTCAATCGGAGATCCATCGATTGGCGCAACTCGAAGATCCGCCACTGAAAGATCTTGAACAGATTCGAGCACTCTACAAGAGCTCTCCCAATATCGCCACAACTGATGATGGGTCAGTTATTCCTACTTCTTCCTACTCCGTACGAGAAGCTTGATCTTGTCTCGATACGCTGGTTCAATCAAAAACAAGTCCCCGCAAAGGCTAATCAACATGGAGAGTCAATCAATCTCTTTTGGTCTTACTGTAAGCACTGGGGATCATCAAGGCACAGTATATTAAACAAAAATTTGAAATATTGTTTCAGAATCAGTGAACGTCCCCGGGAGCGTCGTTATTCTCACCGATACGAGGAAGATACGATGACTGAGATGTCGTCATCGACGAGGTATCAATTCATATTGATGTAGCCACGTAAAGAGGGGAAGGCTTAGTATAAATGATTAGAAGTTCACTCTAATCCATTCTTCTAGATCGCCAACGGACTCCGGATATCGATCAGCTTCTCGGCACATCGACAATGACCATTTCACTGAAGACTCGGCGAGCTCCGCCAGTGGATCACTAGGTAAGATATTTTGCATTACATTCACCTTTTCCTCTTCGTTTTGATCATTTTTCTGCCAAAAAATGTAAAGATAGCTTGGAAACAACCCCGATCTCGTCCCCTTATCCCCGCTCCTGATCTCACCTTTCTCTCCTCCCTCGAACAATTACGATCACTCTCGAAAGGTGATAAAAACCCCCGGGTCTATTAGTTTATGATCACCGTGTCCTTCCGTTTCTGCACTTTCCATTCGCTAGTCGGCCCCTATCGATAGTCCATGAATGATTCCCCTCTACGGTTCACCTCTCAATTTCTGATCTCTCCTTCAGGTAAACGTTATGTTACCTTTCTCATTAAACATCTGATCTTTCGTTTATCGTTGATCTTTGATCTTTGATCTTTCCAGGAGTCTGTCGCAAGTCGACAACAGTAGTCCTCGTAAACGACGATGCTTCTCCCCGTTCACCTTCAGTAACTCGAGGTCAACATCTCAGATTGAGATGTAATGTCCGCCCAGAAGAGGATGCAAAACCCTCGTGAGTCCTTGCTCGAGATCATTCAATGGAGGTCACTTATTCCACTTCTTTCCCCCTTGTATCATGCACACACTCTGTCCATTTCACGGTCCATCTTTCTTCTTCCATTCCTTTCACGGCAATTCACCCGAACTCTGATGGGCCAGCCCGCTTTTTGTCTAATCGAAAGAGCCGCCGAGCGAAAGTGAAAACGAAGTGCGACTTTGAAGTTTCGCGCAAACTAAGGGAAAGTAACAATTTGCGTAGGAACCGTCGGAAGTGTTGAAAGGAAAACGATTAGTCAACCCCAATTCAGCGTCCTTCCGTTCGGATCGAGAGATGTTGTTGCTGTGCTGCAAGCGAGACGATGTAGACCATATTCGCATTTTCTCGATTCAACTACACTGCCGAGGTAAACTCGGAAATAGATGCTTCTATACATATTATGCAAATTTATTCTAACAATCAAGAGCAAGTTCTTACTTGAGTGAAAATATGTGTAGATCTCGCAAATTAAAAAAAAAGTGATCGTTTCCAGATTCGTATCTCTTCTCGAGACTCCTCTTTTGCTCCTTCACGAGGAAATCAGTCGACTATGTACTTACTCTCTCAAGTTGACAGTAGAAGAAGTTGTTACGGCGATCAAGGTAGGGTTTGCTACCACACTAATAAGAAGGTCACCAGCATGCGCTATGTCAACAAAAGAACTGTGAAAGAGAAAGCAAAGTGAAATTTGATCGACAACTTTCAACTGTTCCAGGTCACATTTCCCCTTGATGTATTCTCATCATGCATCAAAGCGGGAGTTCAAGCTACAACGCTCTTTGCACTTTCGGGGACGGGTGCACTGAAGAAAAGTATGAGCAGACGGGCTGATTTGAAGTGAGTTTGCTCGTTATCACACTTCGAAATGTAGATAAGTAAATTCTCAACAAATTCAACTAATCCAAGAATCCCCTTTATCAGGCGTAGATAAAACAAATTATTAGAAATTCATTATTTTCCTTTCAGTTTCTGCGTGGGTCGTGTCTATCGCTGGTTGATCGATCGTATGCCCAACAAGCCAATCTCTGACACGGTATGTACGATATATCAACACCAGTCGACCCCACGAGACAATGTCAAACAACGACGATCAGAGGAGCTAACAGTATCTTTCCTTTCCTCGGGGGCTAGCCCCTGGGAGAGCATGAGGGGTGATATGGATCTGCAAACAGAAAGAGAGATGAGAGGGTGTGAACAGAGAGATCGCTGTCCACTTCACTTGCAGGAAGTTGAGAGTGGGATGATACTGGTATAGATTATCGATTGGGGATCATGATTATCGCATTCCAGGTAGCCGTCTTCCTCACTGCCACACTGGAATGCCTTCTGGAAGAACTGATTCTGAGACTGATCGATGCAGGTTGGTCTAATTAAGGAAACATGTTTCTGTGATGGTCATAGATGGAGCGTGCGAAGTGAGAGGATTACAGATAGGCTCAGTGGAAGGAGATTAGGCGGAAGGAAGGGAGAGGAGCATCCAATAATGGGAAGAAGAAGAGGGGAAACAAACATGGAGATCATTCCAGATTCGACCAGAGTTCTCTCAGTGAAAGAAGTCGATGAGAGACTGCAGGGACACAAGAGTTTGATCGATTTCTTCCTTGCTACGGACAGTCTTTCGCGTGAGGATTCGATGTATTCCAAAAAATACAAAAAAAGACAATGAACCAAACAACTTTATATATGTTATAATGTATATTTGACCAAATATATGCTATTAAAGATATCATTCAGGTCGAAGATGCTCACCCATGATCGCAATATCGGATCTTATCGATGAAGTTCATGATATTCGAGAGAAAATCATTGTGGAGTCAGATGGATCATTGTGTGGAAAGACTGCTAAGAGATGCCCGTTAGTTTTATTGTCCTTTCTATATGAAAACAATTGAATGAATATAAAGAAAAATGATGTGCTTTAGGATTCGACTAAGTCGAAACGGCATTCGGGCACTTCACTTCTACGTCAGTCAGAGTGGAGCATACAAGTGGGTTTCGTCGTAAAAAATATTTTTTATTAAATTTTTTTTTATTTAGACCATCCGACAACGTTCCTATCGCTGATTGGGTTCGAATTATCTACGCATATGCCGAGCATCGAATGTCCTTCACCGTCGATGACTGCGATGTGCAGCAGGTTAGTTTTTTAGTCAATAATAAACAACCTCTAAAAGATTGCAAAAAAAATGTCAACATTCACATACAATGCACATTATTTGCATGCAACTGCATTTACCGAAATTTCATGAAAAGTGGCATTCATTTTATTTCAGGCCTCTCGTCTGCTCCTTCACACCTTCTGTCCACCCGTCGGTGTTCACTTCTGGAGACACGACGTCTCATCGGAAACGACGATCGGAGAAGCGAGAAAGGCCTTCGCCTTCCAACTCATCTCCACTGCCAATCCTGATAACATCCGAGAGGCAGCCGATATGCTAGAACCGGATAAACTCTCTGCGAGGAATGCATTTGTGAGTTACTTGCTAATGGCTTTTATAAGGTTATAGGAACGGTTTCCTTTCTGTATTCTCGTTCCACTCCGAAGATTGTGCGGATAAAACATGATATAAAAGTAAAGCGATATCGTTAAATTATATACTCACTTGCATTACTGCTAGGCTAGTGATAAAACATGATATGATAATCGCTTTCAGGGTCTGTGTCCTCTCTCGGAAGCTATCGTTCAAGCAAATGCTGATGCCGCTTCGGCTCTTCTCTCATCGAATTGCCCAGTGAACTGTTCCGTTCCTTCACCGAGAGTCGATCGACGACCATATCTTCTGAAGGAGTACACTGGATGGACACCATTGACGTGGTGAGTGCCAATTTTTCAACATTATAGTTCAAAACAATCAATATTATTCAGACATTTTTATTCTTGATTACAGTATGATAGAAAGTTTTAATTATTCTTATGTGACTCAAACATTTGCAGGTCCGTAGCGATCCAGAAATACAATCTGGTGCAAATCCTGCTAAATGCGAAGGCCGATGTCGAGAATGAGAATATGGTGAAGGAATCGCCTCTTCAGGTATGCTTTCCTTCGGTATTTGTCCAGTCTGTATATAAGAAATAAGCTGCATGAAAGATTTGCAATTCCCAACTGGCCAAGACATTGGAAAAGTCTGAATGCGAATTATGCTAGATCCGCATTAGTTCTCATTGGCAATGATTGCAGGTGGCCGTCCAACTGAACCATGCGGAATGCACTCGAACGCTTCTCGAGAAGGGTGCCGATCCCTTCAAATCATCCGTCGTCTATGATTCCAATCATGCACATTTCAAGTCTGTTTACTTTAATAAGACAATAGAGGAGCAAATAGCATCTATCACGAGATGGTTTCTCTTCATTGATAAGGGAATATTCCACGTGATTCCAGTGCACGTGTCCCACGAAAAGTTGATGACGTGTGAAGAGTTGTGTGTTTTTGAACAAGCATCACAAAAAATTATAACGTCGCTAACTCAAGCAAAGCAAATAACGAACAATAGTGAAGTTGAATGACGAAGTTGAAGGGAATTTTAGTCCATAGATCACGACCCAATCGTGAATGAATGAAAAATTAGACCATTGAGGAACTCTGGCTGTGCATCTGCTCTTGCACTGGCTGCTGCGAGAGGCAACGACACTCTTCTGAGAGCACTCATTCATCGAGGTAGGTTTATCTGATATTTATCTTTTTATCTTCAAGTTTAATTATTCAATTAGTTTCTTATACATGATCTTGATATGTTTTGATAAATGAATGCTGAGAATTTTCAGTCACAGATCAGAAGAGCAAGTCAGTCTCGGTAAACGATTTCCTCTCCGGAGGAAAGAGCCGAGAGCCTCTCGAGTCACGCACGGAGTTCGATGCTCTGCCCAAGGAGGCGAAGTTGGCCCTTCAAGAAGCGATGTACTATGCTGTCGAGACGGGAAGGCCGACGATGGCTGTGGATATCAAGGAGTCTGGTGAGTCTGGATATCACTATAGGAATCTGGATATCGCTTGCATCAGCTCATTCTTAATTGATCCCGTTTGCAGTATATATTTTAATCGCTTACTTGTACCAAAAAATCATCTTGAAACAGTCAGAACAGTCAGATTTCTGTATAACTAAATGCGAAATTCAGTGACTGGTCTCAACTGGAACATGTACATTTGGACGAAGGCATTGCAGACTTCACTCGAGCAGAGAAGAATGGATCTGATTGAGAAGGTATGATCATTTGAATTCTGAATTCTCTCATCTCAGATCATATCTAAGGTGCTCGCTGACTTCGGGGCCAAATTAGCTGCAGAGATCAGTGAGGACACAATTGCCGATTGCCTACATGTGGTGAGAGTTTTAACTACTAAATTGCTTCTGTAAAGGAAGCATACGAATCAGAGAATACACAAATGCAATATACGTAAGAATCCATAAGAACTGGACGAAATGTGTTTCTCGTAGGCAATTTTTATTGGATTCTTGAAGTTGATTATGATAAACTATTTTTTCAGCTATTCGGTATCATCCGATGGCAATGCACCCTTCCCGAGGGCGATCCCACTTGTGCAGCTGCAGCTGTTTCTCGTCTCCATCACTACGCGAAAGATGCCCCTGATGACTCAAAATCATCGAATTCTACCTCGCATCGACCTCTTATCGACTCGAACTTCATTAATAATCAGCAGTTTTCGGATGTGAAGTTCATGGTAAGAACAGAATTTCGTTATCTTATCAAAGTTGCGTGTAATTGGATCTTTAGACTAATACATCCATAACGTCTCTGATTGAATTGCAACTGAGCCTACTGAGCAATGGCTAGAGTTATAACTTTACAACAAATGTACACATACTCGAGAAGAAAATGAATGCCTTTCAGGTTGGTGATCGTCCCATCTACGGTCATCGTATCGTTCTAATCAATGCATCGGAACGATTCCGTGACCTTCTTCTCTCTCGCTCACGAGATGACGTAGTGCACATTGATGACGTGTCCTATTCTGTATTCTTGGTGGGTTCTTTACTTCCGATTACTTTCCACCCTCCTCTCACCTCTTAGTCATTGAGAAATGTGTGCGATAATGCATAAAACTCGAGAATCCGTGGGTCTTGCAAAGTTTAATGATCGTCTAACCACATGGTGATCAAAAGTGAGAACATAGAGGAACAACCTGCAAACTTTACTCCAGTGTTAATTGCTGGGTTTTATGCTGTGAAAATATATAGTTTATAAGTAATCAGTGTCACTTTCTAGGCGCAGATGATAATGGACATGTAGACGAAATGTTAAAATATATATTTTGCAAATAATTGCAGGCAATGCTGGAATTCGTGTACACGGGTGATCTTCGTGAGATCGGTGACATTCGCAATGTTCTTCCTCTTCTTCCCGCTTCGAAGGCCTATGGACTGCCTTCCCTCCACACTCAAGCTGTCGCTCTTCTCGCCAAACGAAT
The DNA here is from genome assembly GCA_900490705.1 of Pristionchus arcanus. NCBI lineage: Eukaryota > Metazoa > Nematoda > Chromadorea > Rhabditida > Neodiplogasteridae > Pristionchus > Pristionchus arcanus. The sequence continues at coordinate 268,879 of LS485945.1, forward strand.
CAACGACAACAACTTTGCCGATTTATATGCCTACGGAATCGTAAGATCAATTTGACTTCCAATGTCATTAAAGATAGAAAGTTCATAAAATTCACAAAATGAAATCCAACAACGACCTTGCGCATAGCGAGCAGCTAGGCTTGTATATCCGTCCTGTGCGAAAGATATTCTGATTTTTATCCTTCAAAACTATCGAAAATTCGACTTCCTTGTCCAGCAACGTGCAAATTCACTCGTGATCAGCCCAAAATATTGATATAAAGTGCATTGACGATGGTGGAAGAGACTCAATGTCTGTCACGAGACTAATGATCATGCTATCGGCGTTATTGTTTTCTTAATGACGTATGAGGCGGAAGCAGATCTGCACTTTGCTATCAGATTTGCCTCCAGAGTACGAGTGAAGAATAGTCATTGATTGGGTCTTATCAAAACAGTGAAATGAAAACACGAAAACAGGAAACAAACGCATGTTTTGCAACGAAGTCAAAATAACAGTCACGAACAACAGACTGTTAGGAGACAAGTAAATTTCATTTGCAGTCAATAATAATTTGGACGGGGTACGTAGATCAAAATATCGTTAGATGGAATAAAATGTTGAAATGTTTTCCACTGATTTTTGTAGATTCCGTGTTAGATATGGTTTCTACAGTGAACATATGAATGTTACTATGGAATCAATACCAAATATGGTTTCTTTAGTAAGCATATAAAATTCTATATCATCATTGTCTTTAATTCCGTATTTGCTATCGCTAAGACTTTATCCCTTTCAGGAGCATTCAATCGAGGAGCTCGTCTCTAAATGTGAGCGTCATCTTCTCGAGAACTTTGCCATTCTCGTAGCCGAAGCTCCAGTTCGTCGTCTTATTCTCGAGAAACGTCGTGACTATTTCGTCCCCTCAGCGTTGACGAAACGAATAGTTCACATGTTTGGTGCTGCTCGTGTCTCGAAACACTGACAGCCCTTTCACCTCTCTCCTGCCCCCTGTCCATGACTCGTAACCTTTCCTTTGCTCTTTTCCCCTCTGCCTCCATATCTAAAACCGATGCGACGCTTCACGTGATAACCAACCAACGAATTGCCTATTAACGCAAGATTTCTTATCGAGCTTCTTTCCCGTCCCGATTTGTGAAATTTGTTCGAGAATAAAGATATTAAACTTTGATTGAATGAATGATCAATCTATTCTTAGTTCACGTGTCACACTCTTTATCAGTTCATCGACGTAAGAGGATACCGAGCTCTGACGCAAATAGAGGCCAATTCCCCTTTTCCGTGACTGATAAAGAAAATTCAGTGGATTGGAAAGATCATGATCGGACCATTAATGAAGGAATCAATGAGACAATCGGACTGATCATGAACAATTGGAAGTGAGGGAAAGAAGGATTAAAGACCATAAGAGCAGGTCTGATCTGAACGATCAACATTCTATCTCTCCCTCAGGCAATAATAGTGGGTATCTGGTCTCACAAAAGGTCTTTGTTGTCGGTGTAATGTCTACTCGTGATAATGATTGTCGTATAAACCCAGTGACGATCAAAAATCGTCTCTCATATTTTTGTGACTGCTGAAAAACGAGAGATCGGAGTGGGTCGTGTGACGAGAGGGAAGAGAGGACAGAGACAGAAAGGTTGAATCGGAGTCTCTTATCAGTCTCTCTCGCATAGCGCACGCGTCTTAATCTGAAACCCGCCTCCCACTCCCCTTTCCAATTCATTCTCACTCATTTCTCCAATGACGGAACGTGATCACTCTCCTGTCTCCTACCGTCAAAGACGACTTTCATCTGAAGAATTCGATGAGAAATCATCCTTCTTCTCCACCAAATCAATAGCCGTACGTGATCTTTGTTATGCATATAATTCAATCACATCTCATCTTCAGATTATCGTTATTTGCCTCGCCGTATTTTACAATTGGTCCTCTAGTAGTGGATCGACATCAACAAAACAAGTGCCGATCACCTCTGTTTTCGTGCCGAATGAATCCATCTGCTATGCCACTTGCCGGTTTGTCGTTGACTTTTGCCTCGCGTCATTGATAGGCTTAGTTATCAGCCTCGGGTCAAACCCTCTCTCGACTTTGTTGATTCATTCAAAGACTCAAGGGAAGAAGAGAAACATGAGCGTGTTCCGTCACGCAACAACTGTTTTTCAGGTTACGAATCGCTGAAAGCTTGCCGACTTCTTTGACACTCGGTCAGCCAAAGCTGAGCACCTTCGATGCTTGGTCTAAATTGATCAGTGGAGCTAAGAAGGAACTAGCAATTGCTGCGTACAAGAGCAGTCTACAGGGCAAGCATGTATTGGGAGAACTTCATGAAGTGTATTCGCCTGAAGTGAGTGTTTGAAACTAAAACTTAGTTTGCGGTTTGTGCAATTGATGGCCCTAGATCGGACGTGAACTATTTCGCAATATGTTTTCTGACATAACAGTTGTCTAACGCTTACAAAAATTTTCATCCGTCCAAGTGCCCAATTGATAAAAGTTTGATTAATGTTCATGCGAATATAGTAACTCTAGAGTTACACGTTCCGTATAGGTATTCCCCGAAATGTCTGTATTGCCGACAATTTCTTGTCTTTAATCTCTGAGGGTTCGGATACTGAATCTGCAACCCAAGGCAACACCAAACTGTTTGTAAGTCATTCCTTCCAGGGCGACAGTATCTTCGACCTCCTCATGGATCGCGGTCTCCATCACAATCTGACAATCAAAATGGTCGAGAACTACCCGCCCAAGGACAATGGAGACAATGAAGATGCGATGATGCTCCACGAGAATGGTAGGCCACTTCTGGATCATACAATTCAAGAAGCTCTCCCAATACATGCTTGCCGTGTAAGCTGCTTTGTACGCAGCAAGGGTTAGCTCACTCTTACCTGCACTGATCAACCCTCACTATTCTTAAATCCCCTGTCAATCTCAGGCGCCGCCAACCGTCGATATCTCACCATCTCCAAAGTGATGGGCAGAGGAAAGATGCACTCGAAATTCCTGCTGGCCGACAATAAGAACTTCTACCTTGGATCGGCCAATCTTGATTGGAGGTCACTCAATCAGGTGCGTTTTCATTAACCTTTTTTTTAAAATTGTCGCAAATTGTCTCACATGATTTCATTCGGGTTTGAAATAAGGATAACTGATGATAGTGACAATACAAAATTTCAGAAACTCGAATTGGGAGTCTTCGTCGAGAACTGCCCTTGCCTTGGAAACGACCTGAGAAGAATCTACGATGTGTACGATCAACTGACCCATGGAGTCTCGGTCGAATTGGTTCGTTGATTAGCAGGTGTTTATTACTTCAATGAGTGCTTGCAGGTCAAGGAAGAGGAAGCTCTTTACAACAAGAGGAGTCCATTAACAATTCAAGTCGATGGAGCTCCCACGCAAGTGTACATCGCGGTAAGTTACCCCCTTCTTAGTTTATATAGGATTTCATACGTGATTATCATTAGACATCATGCAACGATTACCATGTTTACAAATATGTTTGAATAAAAAATTGGCATAATAATCGCGGTAGTCCAGATCCTTGGTCCATCATAGATCAGAAGAGTGCAAGAAAATTAGTGAAACCGTGTGAAACTCAATCCTTTCAGTCATCTCCTCCTCGTCTCAACAATCCCGGTCGTACTCACGATCTCGATGCCATTCTGGAAACGATAAACTCTGCTGAGGAATTCCTCAATCTACATGTCATGGACTACTTCCCACTCTTCGTTTACAGAAAACCGCAAGAGTAAGTCATATACTTGTATGTAATCATTATTTTGCGCGTTTTTCTTTTTTTGTAAAAAAATATAACTAAAGGTGTTAGGCATTTTCTTCGCTACGGCGGGCTCTGCTACCACAGGCCAATTCAGCCTTTCATCACGTTTATAATCATAATATTATCTGATCCTGTTTATAATTGTTCAGTAGCTTCCTTCTTGTCTGATTGCCCTTATCTGATTGTAATAATTTCTTCGATTGCAGACATTGGGGCAAAATCGACGATGCTCTTCGATCTGCCGTCGTTCGAGGAGTAAAAGTGAGAATGCTCACAGCAGCTCTTCACTATCCCGATCTCCTCACTTCCTTCCTTCGATCTCTTCAAGCTCTCGATGGAGCAACTCCCAATTCATCCATTGAAGTGGTGAGTTACACAAAATTGAAGTATAAAGGGAGTACTGTATCGATGACTAAAAAAAGCGAAGAAAGTGAAGATGTCGTATCCTCCTAGATAAAGCGGACTGGCGTTTTTAAGTAAAGGACTTTCTTTGTCCTTATCAATCTCATCCGATTCTTTATTCTCCGCATTAGCGGCAAAGAATGGGGAAGAATGATAGTCGTTATCACTTATGGATGTGCGCCGGGCAAAACAGATCATGTGAGTCAATAGAAAAGGGAGCAGAATGTTCTCGGGTGTACCGGTCACGAGAACAGTTTCCCGTATCATAAGGGCTCCTTTGCAAGTATATCATTTGACACATAGATCAGTTGAGTACCTAACGGTAAGAAAACAAGGGTTCTTTGCGTCCATAATTTTTGAGATCGATACATAGATCAGTTAGAGTGGCCAAAGATGAGCTGTCCTTAAGTGAGGAATGTGTTTTTGATGCTCTCAATCATTTCAGAAAGTGTTCAAAGTGCCCGCAGATTCGAATGCGCCCGTTGTGATCTCTCGGGAGAGACGAACGCACAAGAAGTTGTTGGTCACGGAGAAGACAGTTGTCATTGGTGAGTGAGGGTTAAAGGAAGAGCGGAAGGAAGGAGAGGAATAACAGAAGTAGAGGGAGGGTTCAGCTGTTTATCAATGAAAGTGATGAACAATTGGCGAGTTCTCCGATTTCCACCTAGCCTCGGGGGCAGAACTCGAGTAGAAATCGATTTCAGTCTGAGAAAGTAACAAAGGAAATCTAGAACTCGAAACAATAGGTGAATGTGGAATAACCTGAACATTGACGTGCTTTGCAGGCAATTCTAATTGGTCTGGCGATTACTTCGAGAGTGGAACGACAGGAACTGCCTTCATTATGAATCAGACTGGTGACCATAGACCTCTCGTTGAGGAAATGGTAGAAAACTTTGAGAGGTGAGGCCAATATTTTAAAAATTATCGGTATTAAATTGTTACATTTACTTTTAAACGACTTTATGTGTTTCGTGTTTCGGGTATTACGGAGAGGTGTTACCAATGTTCTTCGTGTCATATAACTGCAAAATAATAATATTAACTGTTCATCATCTTCATATTTTCAGAGATTTTAACTCCGAATACGCTCATCCAGTTGAGGAATACTTCGAACAATGCATTCAGTCCAAGACCGGATCTTTCTGCGAGGGAGAGAAGGATCCCACACTCTTCGCTCCTAAGATTTAAATTTAAGTTTAACCAACCTTCGTAGTTAGTTTGTTTTCCTCCCACAGTTCTTCAGTTTGATCTCTTCTTTTTCACTTCCATAGAACACTGCGAGTTCACATAATTCCGGTTAAACCGATCCTATGCCATATCACAGTATTTGTTCGTGTGATGAACCCTTATAGGCCTTCACTTCACTTTCTCTTGTACATACTATGTTTATAGATTATCTTTATCCAAAGCGACGACAAAATAAAGCTACAATATGAAGACGAGTGATTAACTGACGACTACCAATGAAATAAAGCCTCGAAAAAAGGATGAATAGAATGCAGAAGCGAGTGAAATCAAGGGAAGAATGCATTGTGAACAGGGCGAAGAATATTTGTGAACAACCCAGCAAAAGGAAGTACATATTTGTGGAATGAAGGGGGATAACTGAAAGATAAGAGAGAATGACACTGTCCACTTCGTTCATAAACTCAGATTTGAATAGAGCGATGCCTAGACGGAAGATGGTGGACAGTTTGATTGATGGGATAGGGAGTACTTGGGATTCAAACCGGAATAAAAAAGAAATTCTCTTTTTGGGCCTCAAAAGTCCGAGCGAAGACGTTTGAGATTTTTTTGAATTTTTGCAACTGAATAATATGAAAAAAATGCGGAAAGAAATGCGAATTATCGTTGTACAGATAACGGAGCATGCGAAACGGAGAATTATTTGCTCCACGGAAAGTTTTTTTGGTTAATTCAAGAGCGGAGGTTGAATTGAGGGTGTTTTGTGGTCGATGCCTATTATTGGTGTGAATGATTGATGTGAGGAAACTCAAAAAGACAAGAAATCACGATGACTTACGATAAATTGGAATAAATGGGATTGGGTGATAGAAAGGACACTACGTTACACGGGAAAATCGGAGAACTGAGGACGCAATGTGTTGAACACTGGATAATTACAGAAAAAGGGTTGGATGAGAAAGGAGAGTGAAATCAGGATGACGCGTTTCGTGTAACTCGTTAGTATATATGGACACGGGGAAAGAATGAACTCATCACACCGGGAGATGGAATTCGTTTCTCCTGGAAATGGAAGGAAGAAGGAAGGGAAAGGGGAAGAGGGATTAGACGTAAGCGGCTGGCTGCCATGTGAAGGAACTCTCTGGAGTCGCTCCAGCGGGGGAATTGCACACCTGAACAGAAAGGATGGTTAATGGAAAGAAAGAATGGGCACGATTGGGTTAGGAAGACTAACTAAGCTGCTTGTAAGAACTGAGAAAGACAGGTAAAGACAGGAAGGGGAAAACGGTACTATGTCGGATGAGAACATTCGGATGATAACCGACTGGATGATAACCAAAATTTTGTTTTCTTTCACATTTGGGATGGAGAAGCTACTGACGAAAAAATACAAAGCTCAAAAATGTTTTAGTTCTCATCCAGTGGTTATCATCGGTAATCTTCTCATCCGACATGGTGCCGGAATAACGCAGTTGACGAACAGAGGTTATCCATGCATGATAACATTCACCCGAATATATCCGAATCTACGGCGAAGTGAACATGAATGAGTAATCTATTCGATATGGAAGAAGGAGTCTCTCTACTCGAGCGAGAAAGACTATGGGCTAACGGATGTACAACATACTGGTTTCGCACTGGCCTTCGAGGCGAATATCACTGGGGTTCGGGGTGCTTCTCCGTTGGAAGATGTGTCCGAGTCCTTGTTGTGAGCGTCTACCTCGAACTTGGGCTGGAATTATACCGCATACTCATTTTATTATGTGGGTATGTAGTAGAGGATGGGTCCGAAAAATATAAAAGCTTTCCTTTTAGCGCCTTTTTTTTATTTTTGCGGGCTCATCTTCAAAATCATTTCCGATTTCGATACCTTTTCCTTCTCTTCCTTCTTGGGTCTCACTGCGGGTGAAACGGGAGCGGATTTCAACTCGACAGGAGGACGAGCAAGAATCTTCTTATCGACGAGGGGGCCTTCTGATCGATCACGATCCGAGCGAGACTGAAGAGATCAAAGATTAGATAGATTCAAACAAATCAACCATGCGTGTTATGTCACACACTCCTTTTTAACTCTCGCTCAGTCTGTTGGGCAACTCTTGTTGCAAATTGAGGAGTTCTGGTAAATAAGGCACCTTGAATAGACTGAGTCGCTTCTTCTCTCTGTGTTCGGGTTGCTGCTCCTCTCCACAGTAGATTCCGGCGGGATTATGAGCTGCTTCGGATCGTCTTCTTGATTCGGATCGACCGACGTTGACTACTTGAGTGGCACGACGGACGAAGCGACGGAGGGAATTGTCAGAGGAATTGTTCGTTCCTTGCTGAAATCGAGAGAGTAATACAAAAATACAGTATTTATTTGGAACTATTAAATTGTGGTATTATTGCATTGAAGGAATTCCCAAGTAATACTGAAACAAGCCTATGGATTACAAGGGACTAAAGTAGTTCACTTACGTCAAACGGGAGTTCGCAATAGGCGATATCTCCATGCTGATGGAAGGCGATTCCATGGTCGGAAGCGAGTTCGGATGAGTAAGATCCCTCTCTAGAGAGCAGCTCCTTCCTTACATCCATTCTGTCCTTATACTGAGTCTCAGACATGATCACGACACTTCTGTTGCCAATATTCTGTATGGCGAGAGACGGACGAACGACCTGCAAAGACTTGGGTAAGACTAGTAGAAATGAGGGGAGAAGGGGTGTTACTACGAATCGATGCACTTGCAAGGCCTACGGAAGTACTCAACAGGTGCATGAGCAAGGACGATTCGAAGAAGGACAGGTGAAATGTTGTTATTCCACTAATGTTGCGCTAGTGAAATTTAAAAAAAAAATGTTAGCAATAACTACCAGACACAGGATGACCTAACGCGAGCTATTGGCGCTCATTAAATCTTCTAAGCATTACAGTCTGGCTTGAATTATTGCTATTAATCTTTACCTCGCAAGATCCTCCGAATACCACGATGCACTTGTCAAAGTCCATCGAGTATCTGGCCAGAAGAGGTCTCATCGCAGCAGCGGCAGACAGCGTCTGACGGGCGCGCAGCATGACCACACGGGTGAGACCATTGCGGGTACTGTAATGGAGATACTACCGTAACCATGTAGTATATGGACACATCATTTCGGGACGCAATTCGTTTCTCCTGGAAATGGTTTAAAGTAGAGAAGGAAGAAGGAATGGAAAGGGGAAGTAGGAAGATAGAGGGGTAAGCTACCGTACCTTGAGGAATTACTGGCGGTTTTGTAGGAGAAGGTGGGAGCGATGAGTTCGATGGCGAAGGTTACGGTAGGCACGAGGCGCACGTATCGATCTTGTAGGGCGTCACAGGCCTGACGGCAAGGATCGATGGTTGCGCCCGTCTGGGAGAGGAAGATTTATCATGGCACCAGACAATGGGAAACAACATTCGGGATGAAATTGGCATCTTCGTTCTCATTATCAGTAACAAATGGTTACGGGTGTCTGGCAGATACAGATTCAGATTTATAATGGCGTCAGACAAAGGGCCTGCAGGAGGAAGCAAGGAGCGAATTGGTATCTTCGTTCTCAGTAACAAAGGGTTACGGGTGTCTGGAAGAGGAAGAAGAGGATTTAGTGTGATTGCATCGAGGAATTGAGAATGAGACTCTGCCCTTTCAGGAGTGAATAAGGAATGAGAAGGCAGTCTGGGTACCTAATTGAGGCTGAGAATGAGAAAGATGAAAGAATACAGCGTTACGAAATAGAAGTACCAACCTGAGCATCAACAGCCTCCGTGCATCTCTTGTCCATACTGTGCGTGGTGGCAATGACTTGCGTCCACTTTCCAACTGAGATGCTCTGGAAGGAAAGAAGAGAAGGGTGAATAACGACCCCATTCATCAAGGTGAGAGATGGACTCTCTCTTTCCAATGCACTCTTTCTCTCACTGGGAGTTCCGAATCAATAAGCTGTGAGAGGAGGGAACGGCCTTCTGTGTGGGGTTAGTGAAAGCCGAGGCTGATTGAATGTGTGTGCGTCCTTTACGGAAAAGGCCAAACGAATAGCTGGTGGAAATTACGGTAATGAGTCATGGATGAGAACGGTAATTATTCTATTCTCAGGAAGTGGTACTTTGAGACGATTACAAAGACCCTTTTGCTTCCAAGCTCGTCAAATTGTAACATAGGAATCTGATTATTTCCCTGAAAAAGAACGCGTGGACTGGCTACCAAAATGTAGTACCTCTATGCTCATTTTCGTATGTAATACTAAAGGGATCATCTACTGGTTCTTTTCCCGTGCCAAGCTCTACAAACTTTTAACCTATTAATATGTGGGGTGAGAACGCTCTCTTTCATGTAACAAGTGTAATACTAACGGGATCATCGAGTGCCACTCGTTCATTCATGCATTCTCCATTCATCAGCGTGCAGTACTTCGTTACGAAGTGGGGACTGCGCCACGCACGAGTTGAAGCCTGCAACGATGAGAGAGACCATGCCATGCAATTCAACGCCCTGATTTCAAGCGGGCAGTAGGTCGGATGACTTAATGGATGAGAACTTTTTTCGTTTTCTTTAGGACCTACTGACAAAAAACGTTTTAGTTCTCATCCAGAAGGATATCATTCTCATCCGAACTAGTGTCCTCAAGCGATAAAGACCATCTCTTAGTCCGTGGGCCTTGATGAAGCGTGATTCCTTCTTCATCCACAGATTCTTCCTCACTTACCCTCTCATCATGTCCATCAGTCGTACTCTCGATCTCACTCGAATAACTTCTTCTCACTGGTTGTTCCACCTTCCTTCCCGATCCCGATCTTTGCACTGAACGAGAGGAAGTCATCGGCGAACCTGAACCAGCCCATCCATCTACCCTCTCTCTTCTTCTTATTCTATATTGACACTAGGTGAGTTGAGGGCATTCGAATGATATCCAAAGCGAAAAAAAGTGCAATACAAATAGATTTTTTTCGTTATCATAAAGGTGGTTCTCATCCGAATGTTCTTATGAGACACTATCTGAGAGAACTAAGCGATTTCACCCCATAACCGTACAGTGAAAAATAGAATATTCTGGAAAAAATGCCCTAGGATCAACTTTTCGCGTAGAACTCGAAAATCGACCTCAAAAAGTCGTATCTCTAAAACTGAAATTCCTACAGTTGACTTCACGGTGATAGGGGTGCCATACAAAGTTTTTTGTGGGGCTTCCTAACATCCAACAAAGTATAAAATCTTTTAGATAATAAAATATGAAAATTTTTCAAAAAAAAATTTCTAAAAAAATGTGCCAGAAAAAAAAGTTATTCAAATTTTTGAGATGAAATAATTTTTCTTGAAAAAAATTTGCACTACGGGGGAATTTTAAGTTCGATTTTCGAATTCCGCGTAAAAAGTTACATATATGATATTTTTTTTCAGAATTTTAACTTTTCTGATATTGGCTCATTTTTGCCTTCAAAGGTTACGGAAACATGATTTTCCCCTATTTAGACGGCCTACCTGCTTTCAATTAATGAAATTTCCAGGGTAAAAGACTCATACAGTATTAAAACAACATATTACGAATATTTATCACCATTGGAATCAAATCCACCACCATCATTTTTTCGGACCATGACCCGGGGTTCATGCCTCGAAAGTGATCCAACACCATGAACCCGGGTTCATGGTCCAAAATAAACCTGAAAAGTCATGTTCGAGAAACTTCAATTGCTATACGCCGATGTGTTGCATAGTCCCCAAAAAAATTTTGACCACCGAAAATACCGTAATTCGATTATCGCAAATTGATTTATTTTAATAAATATCAAATATTTCTGTTAAAAAATCAGTTCTCGATTTCGCAGCTTCGGATTACGGTATTTTCGGTGGTGAAAATTTTTTTGGGGACTATGCAACACATCGGCGTATAGCAATTGAAGTTTCTCGAACATGACTTTTCAGGTTAATTTTGGACCATGAACCCGGGTTCGTGGTGTTGGATCACTTTCGAGGTATGAACCCCGGGTCATGGTCCGAAAAAATGATGGTGGCGGATTAGATTCCAATGGTGATAAATATTCGTAATATGGTGTTTTAATACTGTACGAGTCTTTTCCCAAGGAAATTTCATTAATTGAAAGCAGGTAGGCCGTCTAAATAGGGGAAAATCATGTTTCCGTAACCTTTGAAGGCAAAAATGAGCCAATATCAGAAAAGTTAAAATTCTGAAAAAAATACCATATATGTAACTTTTTACGCGGAATTCGAAAATCGAACTTAAAATTCCCCCGTAGTGCAAATTTTTTTCAAGAAAAAATATTTCAACTCAAAAATTTGAATAACTTTTTTTTCTAGCACAATTTTTTAGAAATTTTTTTTTGAAAAATTTTCATATTTTATTATCTGAAAGATTTTATACTTTGTTGGATGTTAGGAAGCCCCACAAAAAACTTTGTATGGCACCCCTATCACCGTGAAGTCAACTGTAGGAATTTCAGTTTTAGAGATACGACTTTTTGAGGTCGATTTTCGAGTTCTACGCGAAAAGTTGATCCTAGGGCATTTTTTCCAGAATATTCTATTTTTCACTGTACGGTGGCAGGTGAGCTCTCTCAGATAGTGTCTCTTATCTGACCTATTGCCTTTTCTTTCTCACCAGAAGTAGACTGACTCTGATCGCCTCCTCGTCGAAGTTTCTTCGAGAAACGATCGAATCCCGACCAGATTCGGCTCTTTCCCTGGAATTGTTCTCGATTTTGCCTCTGATTTCAGAATTTTAGTTCTTTCCCACGATCTAAGTTTAAACCATTCACACGATCGCAGAAAAGAGTGGACCACTGATCAGGCTACCGTATCTGGATACTTTGCACTTGGAGAACAATCCTATCTAATCCATCACCATATTGCCACCTCTACAATGATTTTGGTAACAAGAATAGTGAGAGTAAGAGATAGCTATAAGGACTGAGCGCTGCCAGAGGGTATGTTGTCTCAAGAGATCAATTTCAGAAGGTCTCAATATATCAAATTCAGAGTGCTCATCAGTGTGGAAGGATGAAATTGTTCATTTCAGTAGGAAACACTGATCAACTGAAGACGTTTCATTTCACTCGTTTCAAAATAATGAATACGTAACTCACGATTTCATTAATTACATGTGTATGTTTAAATCGATCAAAAATACAGAGCGGTCCTACTTAGTACTGTCTTCACTTAATTTTTGTATATCAACGCAATTTTTTTGAGTCCTAACTTCATGATCAGCCTGTTTTCTCATATCCTTCATTCTATACATCCAAGCCACATCTCGGAAATTCGTTCGATGAACAATTGAACTACGGAACGTACGTACTTATGAATCCCCCACTACGATATATCAAATATTTAGATTATTTTGCCAAGCTGCAATCAATACTTCGCAGTTTATGTGAACGACCGAGTTTAAATAAATCACTTGATATAAAATCCAATTCATCACATATTTTTGGATAACGCCCTCTCACATAGCGTAGTTCTTCATATCTCCGATATGTCTTTACTGTTGTTGATCTCGTGTGACACTTGTATAATTCGTTCCCCTCACTCTTCCCCTAATTGAATCGATGTAGAGACTAGATTATGGAGTCGGAGAGAAAGGGGGAATTGAATATGCGTGTGGCAATACTCTCAGACCTTCTTTCTCTCTAGGAACCTTCGGCCCCAAACTCTAGTGAAGGCATTGAAAGGCATCTCCAGGTCTCACTTTTCCACGAGGAGTTCTTTTGACAAATCCGCATTGGAGTGCGCCGAGACTCTTCAAAATTATGAGAGCGGAAGGGTTTTGTTTCAAGTTCCCTCATTTCTTCTACTGTAGTTAACAAGTTAGCCAATCATCCATTCAACCAAAGTGTTTTAAAAAATGCGCAAACTGCACAATGATATAAAAAAATAAATGAATAAAATAAAACTAACGGATGGACTAGCAGCGAGTCTCTCCAGTCGTCCCTTCAATCCCTTCTTGACAGGAGTAGTCGGAGGAGGAGGAGATCCATCTTTGCCTCGATCGCCACTATCGTCCTCTTTGTCACCAAGATTCATTCGGGGAAGATCATTCTCCGACTCTTCTTCTCCAGCTAGAAAACCTCCCATTTCTAGTGGAAATGATTCCATTTTCAAATGATTCAATTTCAATTTCGGGCCGTCTAATCCCTACCATTTATTCTCGGTTTCCTCAGTCTTTCCTAAGAACCTAGTCCATGCCTTTCTCTCTCTTTTCCAGTCAGAACCCGTAATTGAAATGATGGCCGGAAGCCTGGCGATGTTTCCCTCAATTGTGTTTTGGACGCACTCTTTCTCTCCTTTTCCTACTTCCTTCTTCTAAATTTTCCTGCAATCACGGAATCGTACCGAATAATCGTCTTCTCAGCTCATTTTCTTCTTCGGGAGTGAATTGAGGAGCAACTCCGCCACTTCGAAGATATCGTGGCCAACAATCGTATTTGAGGAGATGGAAGATCTTAAGGGGTCAGATAGCCTCATTCTCGGAACAATTTAGTACCTGGTATTGGGCGATATCGAAAGTACTCTTGAGAAAAGTCTCTGATGAGACCAAGTCCCGTATCTTTTTACTCGTTGCATTGTCAACATTCACGGGTTCAATCGAACAAGGTGCAAAGTGTCGATCATAGATCTTCTTAGCAGTTGAGACTCGCTCGTGTATCTTAAAGGGCACCGATTATCACTAATTCACATCTTTCAGGTTAGAGAAGAACTACCGTTTCCCCTCCAACTTCTCTTCGTAATGAAGTTGCTCTTCTATGCACTCCCCATTTCCATTCTACTTCCATATTCATGGTGTTCTTCTCTCGCTTCTCTCTCCCATACTAATGGTTACTACTCGAAGCCCGCAGAGTTGACGACATTTCTCTCTCTCTTTCTCTCTTCTATCCTCTATCTTGCCCCCCTTCTTCCCTCCTTTAATGACTCTCATTCCGATAATCGCTCTCCCTCTTTTCTCTCTCTCATCGGGCAGATTCCCTCTGGATATCCCATTGGATTATGATCATTGAAGGCCGAAGGGAATCTCAACGGGACTTCATCTCTCTTCTCTCTTCACACGTACGATAATGGGGGTCGTTCTCTTCTTCCTTCTTTCATCTCTTCAATTCGATACCATTCATGACTCAATCGTACTACTCGGAATGAATTCCTCCTTCCTAGCACGGGAATCAGACCCCTTCGTCCTCTCCTCACATTGCACTTCTCACTCGCCAAGTAAACGGAGATTCCCACTCAGTGGCTACCGTAATCCCTTCCCTCATGTTTCTCAGGCACCATAAAGTCATGAGAATCGAGAGGGAGCTTGAGATGAGTTATTGCCAGCACTTTGCGTGCGCAATCCAACCTGGTTTTGCAGAGCAAAAGTGAACAAAGCCAGGAGATTAGGTATAATCTCTGCAGCCTTTTTCTAGATTTTCTGGGGTTAGAGAAGGGTAGAGAGCATGGAGAATGAAGAGAGTCAGAGAAAGAAATCTCACCGCATTCTTCGTGTTCTTATCGAAGAGCTTGCGATACTTCTCAACTGCCGTATAGAAGTTGACGTTCTCTGCACAGAATTGCTGCTCCAGGAATGCCTGAATGGGACATCGTTAACGTGCGTCTAAAAATGCTCAGTAAACGATCTTGAGAGAGGGATTCTTTTGAATGAACTGGACGAATCATGATAGTTTTCATCCAGCAGGTTCAATAATAATTATCATATATCAGCGCATATTCACAGAAAATAACACGGATATAAATGGAAATTTTAGATGCGTAAGCAAGAATGACTTTTAAACAATGAGTTATTCGAAAGAAACGGCCAAAAGTCCGGGATTTTACAACTAATCTTGCTGCTTTGGGTAAGAAACTGAATGGGACATCGTTAGTGATGGAGTATCACAGTGAATAGGAGTGGAATAGAGAGAGATTCGTACCTGGAAGGGCGCGAGTAACTGAGGATCACGAAGTACCCGTTTGAAGACCTGAAAAGGGTTAATTTGACTACGATCGACCACTCAGATCAAGACAGACACGAGGAATGAGTTGCGTACCGCGTTGTTAAATGCAGCATCGAAGGCAGCCTCTTGCTGGGCCTTAGTCATCTCCTCCATATTGCCTTCCTTGACCGACTCCATGAAGAGATCAAAGAGCAATTCGAGATCTGTTAATAGAAGATATGGATGGAAATAGAAAGTCAAACGAATGATAATTGAGTGGATAATCGTGTGAATTGACTGTACGAGAGGAAAGCGAGGGAGGAGACAATAAATGAGAGTGAGGAGAAGGGAAGGGAAGGACTCCCCTCCTCCTCTTGCCATTGCATTCTATCCTCCCCTCCGCCCCCTACATTCTGTATGCCCCTGTCTAACTCTTTGAGACTCGGAAGGCTACTCAGAAAGGGAAGGATAAACGGGGGGAGGGGAGAATAGGGGGTGAGGTTTCAGCGCGTGTGTGAAATGAAGCCAGTTGAAGAAGGGAATGGATCAGGAACGGATTAGAGAGAGAGAAGGACATCTAATTGAGGCTATTACAAGTAATAGGAGCTCCTCCCTCCCTCCCTCTCACTCCAGGAGAAGACCCCTCTACTATCTCTCGCCCCATCCTCCTTCGACTAACGAGAATTTCACGTAGAAGACGCGAGAAGAGGGAGGGAAGAAAAGTGAAGAGACCGGAGAGAAGAGAGATGGAATGAGTAGTCTCGCAACTTCATACTGACCGTGGTGAGTAAAGAGATGAAGAGGAGGAAGGAGATCGGAAGAAGATTAGGGATGGATGCAAGGAGAGTTGAGCTTGTGCAGGGGAACTAGCGGGGGAAGAGACATGCGCAGATGGGAGACCATGTGAGAGGATCCATTCCAGAGTCAGACGACGTTCGAACGGAAATCTGGTTCGGGTTTCAGGGATCGGGACCAAATTTAGCTTTCGAGACCAAAAGGTTCGGATGAAATGGGTGATACTACATTGTGCCCAAGTGCCCATGAAGAAAATTGATACTGAATCAGATGATGTACAATAAAATACAATATTTAACAGTGTCGTTTTCCGGGCGCTGATCAAGATGGGGTATCAGAAGGCCGTTATTCTTTCAAGATAGTTATTTTGTGGTGTCTCGGGACAGTGGAGGTGGTAGGAGAATGTATGAAGTAAGGAAAAATGCGATAAACTAACCGAAATGAGGATGATTTGCCCGTGAGATAGAGGATCTCTCCGACGATTTGCCTCGATGGTCGCTGCGAGTCTGCAATAGAGAGAGGACATTAGAGATCGGGATTGGAGAATCGTGCACTAGCGAGGAATTGGCACGCGATGGAGATAGAAGGAGAGGTCCCCATCCCCCTTCTACCCCCCCCTACC
>LS485945.1:285586-366476 GCA_900490705.1 Pristionchus arcanus
CCCCCCTCCCTCCATCTACCCCCTATTGAGACAAGTGCAGGTAGGAAGAGAGACAAGAAGACGAAGACATGATTGGTGAGGAGAAGGCGGAGTTAGGAGGACTCTCTGAAGGAAGAAGAAGGAGAGAAGGACCCGCCCACTCCATATCAATGATGATCAGATTACAGGAATGTTCATCAATCGATGGTTGGGGTTGAAGATGAATGATGGATAGGATCTCAGAGGAAGATGATGATGCTCCTTCTCTCTACTACTTAGATTGGTACTCTCTCTCCCTCTCGCTTTCTCTTTACTGAGTAATTCGATTGGAGAAGGAGGAGAGGAAGGAGGATGTCCTCTCGATCTGACAAGCGGAAGATGGGGAAGAAGAGCCGAGATAGACTGAATGAGGTAGGGGAGGGGACAAGTTGAGAGAGATTCATGTCCAATTCAGATGCAATGAACGATGTTCCCTTCTCATTTCACATACTCTCAGATGTATTACACTTCAGACTGAAAGATGAATGTGGGGAGTTTCGAGGAATCGTTTATGCATATTGAGGAACAAAAAGTTTTGAGGAGATGGGATGTAGGAGGGAGAAAAGTTTGCTTGCGGCACAGCCTCTCTGAATTATGCGCGAGATTCGGGCCTAATAAGCAAATATTTTTCAAGCAATTTGGGCAAGAATTTGATCCTTTTGTTTACGTCGACCTCATTCTAAGAGCTATGCCCTTCTCTTTGAGAGAGGAGAGAGTTCAACTACTTTCTCTAGTAGGGAATCAGTGCTTCATCCAGGTTGAATGAAGAAGAGAGAGAGAGAAGGGAAGTGATCGCTGAGGCATGCAAATGGGAAGTGAATAGTCGAAGAAGAAAGAAGAGGGGACGAAAGGTGGAAGCAAAGGGGAAGCTTATTCTGAGTGTCAAGGATAAACCCACGAGGTTCACACCAACTTTCTAGCTAACCTCGTCAAATTCTCATGAAATTTCGGGAAAATATCGCTCAAAGTGACTAATAAATAGGAAAAACACGGCTCTCGAAGTGGGAGATGATAACTTCGCGTGCTATTTGTTTGAGAGAGGGAAACAAGGGACGGCCAATCGTCCTAGACATCGTTTGCTCTCAAGAAATGGAAGGATATTTCAAGATAGAAGAAGGAAGAGAGCATATCTATCGACCTCCTCTTCTTCCATAGGGTGCGATAGTCCTCCATGAACGGCCTCACGATTAATGGACGGTGGATGTCTAGGAAATATACCAGAAAAAGAAGAATGGAACGAATGATGGACAGGTTTAAGGATAGAGGCAATATATCGTGGATAGATTGGAATTGGTTTAGACGAGGAAGTGGTATTGGATGTTCTAGTAGATCAACTTAAGATAGGAGAAGAGGAATCAAGAGGTTGACCCTTCTCTCAACTCCAACCATCTTCTGCTTCTTCTTCGTTCTAATTACTCAGCAGGATTTGTGGGCGGATGGTCGAGTTATTCTCGCGCAAGAATGCAGCAAAAGGAGGGGATATATATGACGGGGAGTGGGAATTTCGGACCTATTCCCGGAGTGGGCATGGCTATTTCCAGTTCCTTCTCGCTCTCTAGTTTCTATATATGTGTATATGAAAGACGTTTATGAGAAGAAGGTGCAATTGAAACTCACTCACATTTAGTGAAGAATTGTTTCTGTCCGGGGGAAATGGAAGGATTGTCGGAAGGAGGAATGAGAAGGGAAAAGGAAGAGTAGAAAACGACGACGAAGCGTCACAACATACCAAGGAGGGAATAGAGACTGTGGATAGGAAGACGAGTTTGTGTGTGGGAGTGAGGGAAGGAGTGAGGAGGGGGGATACAGATGGAGATCGATAGAGGGAAACGAGACAAAACGACAGTACAGAAATTGTCGTCCCACGAGTTAGACAAGTGGATGAAAGATACTCAGAGATTAGTGGAGATAAGATCTAGTACGCTGACAGAGGAAGAAGAGGGACGGAGAGTGATCACGTTGAACTTATTTTCTCCTTTGGAGAGAATGAAACTGCAGCCAGATAACGGATGTTGCATTCCGCCAGAAGGCCACGTTTCAATTTGAGTCGTTTCTGCATCAGTAGGGAGTCTCTAGTCAACGAGAAGTCTAGCTGTGATGTGAAACCTTGCAAACTACCGTAGTCAACATTCATCACACACCTATCGTAGTCCCCTCTACCGTTCTATGATCCCTCTACCGTACCCAACTCTCACTATCATTTTCACTTCCTTTTGTCGTAATCAATACTCGAAATGATGATGATGAGGACAATGGGAGTGAAAGAGAGAAGAGAAGAAGAGATGAGGGATGGATAGAAAGAGGTATGGATACGGTGTCTTCTATTGGAAGAAGAGAAGGATAACCGGAAGGATACAAGATGCGTGAAAAGAGAGAGTGAAGAGACTCTCGATGAAATCCTCCAATGAAAATTCACTTCAGATTCAATTTGCCCGATAGATCAAAGAATTATGTCTCAACGAACATTCTCGCTATTTAATCTGTAAGTGGAAGGAAAAAATGAAATTGGAAGGATGGACGCTAACTGCTCGTCTCTTTCCTCTCTCTCTCACACGATAGTTGATTGCATCGAAGGAGAGAGAGAGAATTAACGAGTGCCCATTGCAAAATTAGACGATGAAACACCAAGCTGCGAGGGATGAAGAAGTAATTCGAGCTCGTGAAGGATCGCTGAGAGGGAGGAAAATGATGCATGGAAAGATTGAAGTTGGAGATGAAATTGTCTCGCCCGACAAGAAGAAGAATGAAGACCTAGAGGAGTCCAAGTGGGAGATGGAAACATGAGCAGAGTGGAAAGTGGTCTCTCCCCATCGAAGGAGTGAAGAGAGAGGGAGGGGAGAGGATAGGGAGAGGGGACTACAGTGGTCGAAGAGGAGGGGAAGGGACACTTATAGAGGAAGGAGGAAGCCAGGCAGTCAACAAATCGAGAAGTGAGTCCATGAAGAAAAGAGACGAGACGAGTGATGAAGTCCTGTGTTCGGAATGAGTGAGCAGAAGAGAGGACTGTCAGAAGAGAGAGAGAGGGAGGAAGAAGGAAGAGGAGATAGAGGGTAGTGATCACACGAACCCATCATCATCGAAAAGTACACCATACACAACATCGACACACAACTCCTTCCGAAGAAGGAAGAGGATATGGATGATCTGCCAACAACAAATTGCATTTTGACCGTCTCGTTGTCGTGAAAACGACAGAGAATGAGATGCGTAGAGGGGAAGAATTAGTGAGAGACTGCGACGACTGAGGAGAGAGGGTAGACAGGACAGAGTATTGAGGAGAGATAAGAGAGTATTGAGAGAGTGGGAATCCCTCGTAGTCGAGAGAGAGAGACGATGAATAATTAGAATGCCCGAAGACGATGAATGATTCATATTGTTAAACGCTGAGATCCTTTGACGGAGGGAATGTGCGAAGAAGTCGGAATGACGACTGATATACTGAAGAAGAAGGGGAATAATCCAGAGGGAAATAAGTCTACAACTAAGTGTAGTGCTACGAGGTAGGACTTCAAAGTCTAATTGGCGAGGGGGAAGCGAACAGTTAGAAGTCTTCCCTAGTGACCCGTAAGGCCGTATTAGACTTATTTCCCTGTGAGAAGGGATGATGAGGACGAGAAAGGAGGGATCGCCTCCAATTTCAGATGAAATTTAGCTGTATACGCCAGATCTCTGAATATTCCTTTTCCCGATTCAATCTCATTCGACTCACTAATATTCCCAAAAAGTGTGTGAGAAACATCAAGCGGAAATTTGTAGTTGTTTTGCGAGATCCCTCAAACTTTTGAACTGGCAGTAATCACAGAGTGGTTACTACGGTAGCGAGACCTCTCATTACAATTACGATTCGACGGTGTCAACAGGCTCACAAAATGCTGGTTGCAGATAAACGTTTCGCCGATATTTTGCTCGAAGGAAGATTTTCGAAAATGCAGTTGGTGAACAGGATTTTCAAATGAAATACGAGAAGAAAAGAGATGACAAAAGAGAAGAATGCGGTGTATTGTGAATCGATTGAGATGTGATGGCAGTCTCTTGGGACTCCCAGTCACACGAAGAAAGAAAGGGACTGAATGAATTGTATTGATCATATCGTGAGAGCTTTCACCCTTCAAGTGAAAGTCATCGAAAGCGAATCACTTGCAGAAACTAAATGGCTGGTTTGTCGTTTCGGTGCAAAAGAGTGTCGGGAAGAACAAAAGAAGAGGAATGGAGAGAAGTGTGAATGAATGAGTGGAATGAGGTAGTTATGAGTGGAAGAGGGCGAGATAACGAGACACCATTCACACCGATAATGACGAGTGGAAAGGAGAAGAGAGGAGACGTGAAATGAATGGCGGGAGAATCACGAAGACATTCGAATGAAGAATTAGACTGATAAGAGGACAGTGCACTCTCTTCCATTTGCGTCAATCCTAAACACCGCCTTTTCATTGGAAGAACTGAGCGATTCGAAGAAGAAGAAGAGGAAGAAGTCACACCCACGACTACAATTCAGAAGTGTCGATGTCGAAATCGATAGAAGTTGTGCAATCCTATTTGCTTCAACACATCCATCGCAGCGTGGGCCTTTCGAAATTTGGTGATCCCCCCAGCCCACTCTATTCTATGATGGACAAACCACAATCTATCCTACAGAAAGAAGAAGAAGAAGCGTAAAATGGATATTAAGAAATGACTATCGTTTTCGAGGCTATCAAAGAGGTAGCTGAAACAGCAGTCGTAAACGCTGAAAGAAGGGAAGAAAGGGAAAGGGGGGAAACTGACATCGATGGACCCTCTGGTGCTCGATCCTCCCTGATCACTCCTCATGCTCTGCTTCGATGGAGCGTCCTGCAATGGAATATATCAGAAGAAGAAGAAGAAGAAGGAGGAGGATAGGGCAAGAAGGAGGAAAGATGAGACGACTAGAAGAGGAGACTGGGCTGTATAAGTGGGGCAGTGATGGACAGGGAGGAGAAGGAGGACAGGGGATAGAAGGAGGGCGCATCTCTTACTTGAGCTGACGACGAAGAATTTCCCATACTCTCGACGTTGTCGTCCTCTTCTCGTTCGGAGATGAGAAGTTGTCGAAGGAAAGCAGAGGAGAAGGGAAGAGGAGGGGGAAGAATGGGAGGGAGGCAAGAGGAGGGAGGAGGGTACTCCTCTCTCTGATCACTCCTCAACGACACACTCTCTGCATTGTCCACACGACGTTTCTTCGCGAGCTGAGAAGCATTCGTTCGACGTGAATCACGCAAGAATTTGGATCCTCGTTCTAAGCGAATTCGAGGTTGTCGAAGATTAGGGACGATGAAGTTCTCCTTATTATCCATTTGATGAATTCGAATGGGTGAAGTGGCGGGAAGTTTGTAGAGAAGAGAAGAAGAAGAGTCAGTCACAAACACACACTCGATCAGTAGATAGAAGTGACCATTCAGTTGCAAGGACGAACCTCCCCTCTCCCCTTCCCCCTTCTCATCTCATTCCCATGTCTGGGTGATCTCTTTCTTTCTCTGAACACTCCATAGATCAGTCACTCTCTCACTTCTCATGTGAAGGCTCGCTGTTCCCTCTCTCGTTTGAATTTAAAGGTCACCCATCCCCTCCCTCGGTCATAACTTGGAGGTAGAAAAACGGGGGTGGGAATTTCTTGTCGGTAGGGAGAAGAGATTTTAACGATGTTGCAGTTTGGTTGCTTGATCTCATCTCCCTGTTCTGGTTGTGGTTTACGGTAGAACTCTTACGTAGGGTTTCTGAGAAATACATTCCAGTAGTTTTCTTGATTGATGTGTCTACTATACCCATCATGGTCATGTCTCGAGAATGGGAAACTATTCTTGTGCTCATAAATCAAGCGAGATTGATCTTCTTGTATTATTGCAGGAGTGGGACAATCGCCCTCTTGAGTATCCACATCATCTACTCAATATTCTTCGTATCTCCAGTCATCCAGAATGAGTAGGGAGAGAAGGGGGGGGGAGAGGGAGGGAGAGGGAGGGAGGGAGGGAGTATGAAGAAGGAAGAGGGTCTATCGGCACTTCATGTCTTTTACATAATACACTCATAAATCATGACTGCAGATGCATTCGTCGAGAGTACTACAAGTTGATTACTTGCCATTTCTACTCTCGGATTATTGCCTTCTTCGAGACAGAAAAGAGAGAAAGAAGGGAGAGAAACTAACTGAGAGAAAGGAAGAGAATTGGCGATCATAGGCGAAGTGACATGAATAAGCACGACGGATGAGAGCTGAAAAGAGGGAGATTATTATCATGGGAAGGCAATGGATGATTGTAGTTACTGGCTTCTATCACCACCGAAAACAACGCTTTTCTCTTGGTAAAACGAGCAGTTAGAGCAGCCCGAATTCGTAGTGGAAATGAATAGGAGAGAGAAGGACAAAGGAGGATCTCGTTGTAGTAAAGGGAGACTGTATAGAAGAGACGAAGATGAGAAGAGTGGAGGGGAAAAGAGGGAATATTGAATGAGCGAACGGGGAAAAGAGGAAAATTGCGAATGAGAAGAGAGGGGAGAGAATGGTATGGAGATGATGTGCACAATGATAGAGGAAATATGAAGGAATTTGCAGCCTGCAAAAGAAGGGGATTTAGAGAGAGGAGAAAGGGAGGGAATGAGCTTAGTGATGCGCTAATGCTTTCTTGATCTTAGACCTCGAAGTGGGGACTATTGCGCCAATCATCAAACCACCACCATTCCTAACGTGTATAATGCTATGGAGCATGAAGACGCTAGGTCTCATTAGAATACAAGGTTGGCAGGATAGAGAGGAAAAGTGAGAGAATAGGCTACGATACTGGACCGATATGTATGGTGAAAACAACGATTGGAGCGTTGTGAGAAGGGAGAAGAAGGTAGAGGAGAGAGAGCAGAATGAAAGACTGTAGAGTAGTGAAATACGAATGTGACTATTATATACTGAAGAGAATGGATGAAATCTACACGTGGAGTAGTAAGGGGATTCATCTGGGAAAATGGCTCTCTCTTCCTTGCTATTGTAAACAAAAACATGTTTGCTCGCGAACAGTAGTGACCAAGGAGCTGGCACGAGAAATCACGTTTACGAACTGAGAACCTCCCACTCGATCCATTCAATGTTATTGGATCCCTGAACTGAGTGGGGGTACTCAGAATCTGGTTGGTAGGTTACGAAAAGGACTTCGAAAGTGAGTGTGTGCTGTAGGTGATGAGGAAGTAGAATCTAGGAGATGAGGGTGGCCCCCACTAGAGTATCCCTTCGTACTACTCCCCCCTTGTTCTCTGTTGTTGAACAGGGATCAATCACTTTTCTAGAAACGAATGGTGGATCGAACCCGTTCGAGGAGAGGGAAGAGTAGCAAAGCACTGTTAATACAGTGGGGAGAAGATCAAAGGAGAGTAGGCAAACAGACGATGTGTGTAATGAGGATGAGGGATGGGATTGGACGGGGACGAGATAACCATTGTCGATGATGGGGGATAGCTAATCACAAATCTACCAAGCAGTAACAAGTCTCACGGAAACTGCGGCAATTTCACATAATTCCCATCTCAGCTCTCTCTCTACCGCAATGCGACGGATAAAATTGGCCACAACCGGGTTTCGATTCGCGTATCGCAGACTTACTGAAAATCTTGTCTCCAAAGCACCTGCCTTATACTATGCGTTGGGCCAAAAACCAATAAAATGCACGAAGAAAGACGGGGAATGTATCGCTGAAGCTGTGATAAGATTAGCAAACGTGCAATTTGTCTTGTTTCTTTGCCCAACCCGGAACTGGGAACTACTTACGTAGTCGTTTCTTCTTTCGTTGCGTCACAATATTCTCCCTGTAGATGGAAAGTGGAGGAGTGAAGGAGGAATCAGGTGAGGAAAAGGATGAGAAGTCCTCGCCATCTTGTTGGACGAGTGACGGTGAGGCCGATAGGGATAATGCCATCTGAATGAGGGGACGGAGTCAGGGAGGAATAGTCACGAGACGAGGCGAGATAATGCAAAGTTGTGCAAACTGCACCCGATCGAGCGACAATTTATGCGGAAGATGACCAGAGATATTAATAGACAGGGAGCATCCTCGAATATTGTGAGTAAGAGAGTGAGAGAGAGTTGTTGAGGTGGGAAGGCAAGGAAGGAGTACTGTCTCCATCTGAGAAAAGAGAGAATGGACTGCGACAACAATTGACTAATTGCATGATTGAGGTAGATGAGTTCAGAGGACCAAATTGAAGTCAGGCTGGCACTCAGTTTCCAATCGCGGCAGAAGAAAGGGAAAGAAGAAGGAGGGAATTGTGACTGGTGAGTGAAAGTGTTGCGACGAAAGCAGAGGAAGATACGAGTAATGAGAGGAAAGAAGAAGGAGAAAAGAGAGGAGGATGATAGATAGTGAGAGGAGTAGGATAGGACATGATGAGATATAAATGGAGAAAGGGAAGGAGGAGGAGAGGGGAAGGGAGATATAGAATCGAGACTAAGTGACGTCTGGACGTTAAGAAGAGAGGCAACAAGATGGAGGAATCGTCAACCTGAAGGAGAATGAAGGGAAAAGTGGGGGAAAGGGCCAAGAAAAGAGACGAGGAGAATAAATGTGGAAGGACAGATGTCCAAATAGTGATCGAATTCGAAGTGAAGAGAGAGAATGGCCGATTAATCGAGAGAGGAAGCCGGAGGGGCAGTTAAGAGAGAATGGAACAAGTACATACCACCATGAGCAGTGTGATAGATGTTCGGTTAGTGAAGGAAGAGAAGGGAAAGGTCGATTAGAAACACACAATGAGTTATAGAGAGAGGAGAGAGAAGCGACTTGAGGAAAGTAAGGAAAAACAGCGAATGGTGATAAATGGAGATAGCAATCAACCCGAATGGACTCAATGAGAAGATGGAATACGTTCCCAGGATTCAGAGACCACTATTCTATTTATGATGAGGAGGTGCTATCATAGAACGAGGAAAGGGGATAACGAATGCATTGCATATGTCTTGTGCATAATTTCCAATTTAGTAATTGCGGAAGAGGGAGGAATGTTGGGGACAGGAGTAGAACAGAGAGAGAGAGGGAAGAACTTTGCAAGGACGAGTCTATCAACGAATCGAATGGTGGATTTGACAGCTGAACCGAAAGAGAGAAAGACACTCGAGACTCGAAAGAGACTCACTGTAACCAATTAGAAAGAAGGAGATAGAAGAACACGCGCAAAATTGGCCCAAACGAGACGAGAGGAACTTAGTGAGGAATAGGGAGTGCATTTGTAGTTGCTCTGTTATATTATCGACTAATGTGGGAGCGAAAAGGAGGGAAAGGAGGAGAAAATATGCAGGAAAGAAGCAATTTTGGTGATGGCAAGAAGGGAAGGTGAGGGATTATGGAAGGGAAGAGGGGGGAGATGGAGAAGGAGAAGTGTGTTCGAATACCCAGAGGAAGCACGAGTGAAGTTGCATGAATTGACAATGGACGCAACCAAGAAAAAAAGAAGAAGAGGAGGAGGAGGGAGAAGAGGTCAATTCGCCATTGTTGCATCTGATGGGAAGAACTTGGAAGGAAGGAAGGAAAAGAGGAGAGAGAGGACCGAAAATTGAGAGTGATGTTGTAGAGACAATGGACTGTCTATACACAGTTCGAGGCCAAATCTAAGGAGGGGGAGGGAATAATAAGCCTGTGACGAAAAAAAGCAATTGAGGGCATAGAAGCGTATTAGTCCGTATTAGAGCTTGCCTTAAAAATCATAAACAAAGGACTGTAGGCCAGACTGTATGGAATTAAATGGACGAGTGGAAAATGTAATAAGCATGTGACGAAAAAAGAATAGAGGGCATAGCGCGTACTATATCGTATTAGAGCATGTCCTAAAATTATAAAAAGGACTGTAGGCCAGACTGTCGAAATAGAATTAAATGGAGGAGTGAAAAATTTAATAAGCATGTGATGAAAAAACAATGATTAAGAGGGCATTGAAGCGCATTCGGCCGTATAATACAATATCCTAAAATCAAGAAAAAAAACTACTGAATTTTGACGTCAGACTACGTAGATGGTGATGATCATTAGCGAATACAATGACTATATCGAAGCAGTGGGAGAGGATGGTGAGAGAAAGAGAAAGAAGAGCCGTTCACAAGCAATCTCATCCCATAACTTTGTTATGCCGATGTACATATTGGATACGGGAGACGAAGTGTACTTTTCACTCTGTGAGAGGGGAGGGAAAGGAAAGGAGAGAAGTCCCTCGTCTCTTTTCCCACCTTTGGCTTCGACACATTGCTACTATATCCATCATCCTCGTCGGCCTAGTACAAATTAGCCCCTCCCGTGCGTGTTTGCTTAATGTATTCTCTTCCTACATTTTCGATATTGAAAGTGAGGATGAAGCGTTAAGTCCCACCGGAAATGTTAGCTAAAGTATATCTATCGACGTAATGCGCGGAGGAATCAAGCGAATTCAGGGAAGGATTTGGTTCCGGGAGAGGATATTTACAGTTAGAATGAATCTAAAGAAAGAGAATCTCACGAGAAAACGTGCGACTTTCCTCGCAATGCACTCCAAATGGGCTTCAATTCTCTTCATTTCGAGGCCTCTGTTGCATTTTCATTAGTGGATTCTTGCGAGGAAAATGAAAATACTCGTGAGGTTGCGGTTGCGAGGTTTCATTAGGGAAACAACGGGTGGAGATCCACATCACTGACGAGGAAAACTGAGCGATTATGAATAATTCATATGGAAAGAAATGCTTAGTCGGCTAAGAAGACATAGATGCAGTACACTGCTATTTTCTGCAACTTTCATGTTGAAAATTTAGCTCACGTTCCCACAGTACCATCTGGCCTCTTTTCCCCTCTTTTTCCTTCTGCCCGAAATTACCAGTCCTCACTAATGCTTGATTTCACCGCTTTGTGTAGACCCGCCTTTATTCAGTGATCAAAGTTTGGAAGGTCTATACAGATTCGGTGCTCTTTCATCATATCGCTTCCTTTCGTCTTCGCTTCTCGCTTTTCGCAAGATTTGTGCAAAACATGATGAATCATGCCGTTCTGCAAGCTATCCCCTATATTAGCTTTTTCCCTCCTTCCATTCTTCCATCTTCATATCAAGACAGTCTTCCACCTGATCGCTTCCACTCTCTTTCATCTCCCTACTCTCTCCTCTTCTCTCCTTCTCTACCCTCTCCTCAATCTCTTCACTCTCTCACTTCCTCTATCGTCTGGACTCTCTCCAATCCGCACAGTCTCTCGACCATTCCTATAAAAGCAGCAGCTGCTTCCATTGAACAGTGCCTCTTCTCTCCTCTTCTCGAGGGTGTAATCTGACACGAGACAGGGAGACAGTTCCGAAGGAAGAAACTCTCTCTCCCATCACACCTCTACCCTTTCCCCCTTCTATCCACAGTCTTCACTAACTTACGAAATACCCACTTTCTCCTATGCTCACAATAGACAGTAATTAGAACGGCAGAATAGGAGAAATCAAGCGATTCTCAGTAGGAATAATCACTATTCGATCCCTCGAGATTTCTTCCGTTCTCGTATTTCTTCTTCTCTTTCCCACGAACTAATCATCCATCGCCATTTACTTGCTTTTTCTCCTATTCACCTTTCTCCTCTCTCCAGTATCTCTCCTCCCTTCTAAGGCTTTGATCTGGGGGT
The DNA here is from genome assembly GCA_900490705.1 of Pristionchus arcanus. Classification (NCBI taxonomy): domain Eukaryota; kingdom Metazoa; phylum Nematoda; class Chromadorea; order Rhabditida; family Neodiplogasteridae; genus Pristionchus; species Pristionchus arcanus. The sequence continues at coordinate 297,217 of LS485945.1, forward strand.
GGTTTCCCTCCACTCTTCTTCTCTCCCCTCTCTCCTCCCTCTCCCTCTCTTTGCTTCTTCCCCTCGTTGCGTCAGTATCTCTACAACCTCCCTGTATCTCTCCTCCATTCTCTCCATCTCTCTCCCCTCTCCTCCTCCTCTCTCCTCCACTCCTTCAGAAATCACAAAGTGTCATTCTCTCCTCCGTTCTTTTAATGCCCTTCAGCCCCCAATTCCATCCCATTTTATCCAAACGTTTTTGTTTCTGTTCACCCCACTTTCCAAAGTGTCTTTTCCCTCCAACCCCTTCTTTCTTTCCACCCCCATCTCCTCCTCTTCCTCTTCCTCCTCCTCTCTACTCTACAACTCCACGATGCCCTCTTCCCATCACTCCGTCGGTCGTATTTGCTCATTCTCCATCAATGCTTTGATATCATCCTCTCTCTATTCCATCTCTCTTCCCTCTAATACCTTCTCCACTCTCTCACTTCCCTCTTAATTCCCTCCTCTTCGTATCATTGAGGACCGTTCAATCACAGTGCACTTTCCCTCTTATCGCCTCCCTCTTCACCTCAATATTCTGTTCATTTTCCTTCTCTTCAGTCCCCTACTTCCCCTTACTACTCTCTCTCTCTCACTCTGACCTTTCCCAGTGTGGATTCCAATGGCGTTTCTTTCTTCTCTGGTCATCTCCTCTTTCTTCTTTCTCTCTCTCTACTTTCCTTTCTTTCTCTTCGCCCGAAGGCACTCAACAACAATCTGTCTGTCTGGTAGTCATCAGTTCCATCGATTACAATAATGACTTGTTCCCTTAGTCCTCATCTTCGAATCATCTCTTTCCCTCTCAATCTCCCTTATGAATCATTGCGTGCCCGCAAGAGGAGAAAACGTTTAAGTTCTTCCTATCTTTTCTCCATTTCTCTTCCTTCTCATCCGATGCTTCTACTCAGATTATACCCTCCTACTTCTCCTTCTTACCTTGTCTCGAGATTCTCCCTGTTATGGTAGAAGATTCTCTCGTAAACAAGCTCATTCTCATTGATGTGCTTGTGTATTCCCTTCTTCATCCTTCTGTTGATCACTTCTGAGTCCCATGAGTGAAAGGGACTGATCACTTCTCTCTTTCTCTTCCTTCCTCCTCTCCCCTCGCCCTCTAACCCCATTCCGAGTGAACTGACCGAGAGGAGAAGGTTGTGTCAACACCACCCTAAATGAGGCATATGGCTCTGTTTTTACTCCTTGCTCATATTTTGTTTGGCGTTGAGAGGCGAACTCACCTACCGATCGCCTTCTCATTCCTCAATAAGTTCTGAATAAACCCCGTGAGAGAGCGCAATGAGAAGAGAGACAGGACGAAATTGGTATCGAGAACGGTTACTCACCGTAAAAAACAGGAAAACGAGAGAGAGAGAAGAGAAAGGACTTCCGGAGCCATTGTGACCGTCGTTGTTATTTTTCTATTGCTTCTCCTTCTATTTCTGTAGCTCATCTATCTCTCTGTATAATATCGCGACCTTTCCTCTTCCATTCTGCATATATTCATGATGGAATCTGTTGAGATGAGTCCATCCGAATCTCACGCGGATGGATTCTCCGTCTCACTCTTGCCAGTGGACGTGAACAATTCAGCACCAGCAGAGGTACGACCACTTATCAATTCATGAAATTCGAGTGAAATGCCGGCAGCTGAATTTAGCACCTTTCGAGCAATATTTCAATGAAAAATGGAATGATGTTGACACGGTTTTGAACGTATCGTGTTGTCTCTTTCCTTCCTTTCTGTTGTGTTCCTTCATTCTAAGACGATGCTGAGAGGGAGAAGAAAGGAATGAAGGAAATGAATGAGTGAATAGGCACATGTTGCTTAGTTTATGGGACCTCTTTCTCTTCTCTGCTGTTCTTTGTCAGTCACAGTTCGGAGAGGAAGAAAGGGATTTGAAAGCTGAGAAAGCGCTGAATCGGCTTTGTTTAGACAGGCAATGGGCCGAGATAAGGGCGTGAATTACCCGAGTGGACTATGAATCATCGAGAGGGGAGGGGTGATGGAGGGGTGTTACTCAAGGGATGGAGTGGTCCTGATCTTTGATCTTTGCAGCATGGTCATCTCGTCGTCAAGGGTTTCGTTGACTTCTCTCATACGGGAGACCCTATGGCTCTCGCCCTTACGATCTTCGTTGTTGGAATGTACAAAACGGGTGAGAATGTGTGGAGATGACATAATGAAAGGACGTTGCGAAGTAAAAAGCCGAGATAGCATCGAATAGTCAACAAGGGAAGCCGGAGGATCGGGGATAGATAGCTGAGGGAGACTGAATGGAGCGAAAAGAGAGATGTGAACAGGTTTCCTGAAGGGTCAAGAGTAGTACAGGGGGAGATTCTTATCGCGGAGACTCGAGAGTGAATGAATTGCTGTGTGGAAGTGGGAAGAAAAGAGAGAAGAGCGATCCGATCTAGGACAAGAGTAACGACCATCGATAGAATAACTGAAGAAGAATTATGAGGGAATGGAGAGGAGAATAAATGGAAATCATCTATTTTTAATCCAAATAGAGACATTTCAGTTGTCGCTCGAGTAACATTCGTCCCCAACTCAGTGCTCCTTATTATCGCTGGAGTCTTCACTGGTCTCCTTCTGAACTACATGTATCCTGGAGAGGTAGAGAGTTGAACTTGAACCTGAAAATCGATAAATCATTCCTCAGATCTACCTCAAACCGGGGTGGTTCTTCTACTATCTACTGCCTGTAATCGTATTCGAAGCTGGTTTCTGCATGAAGAATAAGGACTTCTTCAATAATCTCGGAACTATCCTTCTATTCGCTGTGGCCGGAACCATTCTCAATGTGGCAATGCTCGGTTAGTTTCATTTCTCACGGAGGTCACGAATGTGTAATGTTTCTCATCACGCTATTTCATCTGAAGTGGGTCTAGACATGAAAGATTGCGCGTAGATCTTCCTGTATCACGCCTACATTGGATCTGGCAATTTGTATTATGAGTGATTGTTGTTATCTCTTGACGGGGCTGTTGACTACTCCTCTTCCTCCTTTCCTCTATCTGTTCATCTCTCTCTCCTGTTCCCCTTCTCCCCCTCCAGCTTGATCTTGTGTTTTGTCGATGAGATGTACACAGCTGTGCCGAATACTATGAACGAGAGGGGAGAGACAGGAGGGGAGAAAGAAGGGGGGACTGATTGGAAATCATTATTGCATCGCAATAAAGCGTGAATCGTACATGGTTGAGTGTCATCTCGTGGCTCTCGTAATGGCTCTCTAGAAGACCATGAAACAGCAACCAAATACAGTATCCATTTGCAAGCAATGGTCTTTGGCGTCTAGATATGTAACGCTCCAATGACACACAGAATCACTACAGAATCACTAGGTCAATAGCATCGAGAGAAAAATCAATTGATTTCTAGTGGGTGGTCTCTGGCTCTTCCATGATGCCTACGAATCCACGCTCAATCTGGCTGAGATCATCCAATTCTCCGTTATCATCTGCGCTGTCGACCCGGTCGCAGTACTTACCGTATTCGAGGATATTAAAGTGAATGAGGTGAGAAAAGCGAATCGCTAACTGACTCTGTTTCTACATTTTCATATTCTACATTTTCTTTATTAATATATTACGATATTATATTATATACCTATATTCTATAATTGATTCCTGTCTTCTCAGCTCCTGTACATCTGTGTCTTCGGCGAGAGTCTGCTCAACGATGCTGTTACCATTGTGAGTTTACTTCACCGTTCACGTTTCCACAAGCATTCGAAACAAAAAATTCGGGAACAGATAGAAGAAATTAGAGTGAGGAGCTTCACCATGCAACATCATGGGTTGTTTGAAGGGGCTAGCATTGATTCAGACGGTACAATAGGGAGCAGGTGAAATGGATGGGTCAATGCATATCACGGTTGATTGCCGATTGCTTACTCAGGTGCTCTATCAATCAATGGCCGATGTCAAACCAGGAATGGACGTGGGTCTCACCGATCTGCTCATTCTCATCTACCAGTTCTTCTTTGTCTCTCTGGGAGGAATTGCATTTGGAATCTTCTTCGGATACTTCCAAGCAGGGATGTGCAGGTGATAATACTGATTAGATAGAATATAGCAGCGGATAATGAGATGCATATCAGTATACGATCCAATGGAGTGAAACAACAAAATGCGACACTTTTCCTTACCTTTTAGCGCGTTTGTTCCTCAAAATTGTAGTGTTCTTTGACATTTCAACATCAGTGATCTTTTGCATCAGTCTCTGCTTACGTCAGTGTACTCTCATCCTTTGATCAGTTCCATTCTGTGATTAGTGACCGCACTGCGGGGTATCGTTCTTTCTTTCCAATCTTTCGATAATCTTTTGAGACGCTCAACCTTCGTCGTTGCTGTTTGCACATGATTCAGCCCCCTCCGCCCCGTTCAAAGCATCAAAAACTGTTTGAGAGGTTGACTGATATGGTGATGGTGGGAACTAGCAAGGGAACATATGGGAGAAAGATCTATGGTATTCTACTGGTGAACAATTCTCACCAACTATATTCCCACAGTCTAATTATTCTTGAACAGTGGACCATAGAAAAAACCAGCATCTAATCAAATAAAATCTAAAATGGATTGCAAACACGATGATATGGGTTGGATAGACTATGGGTACATGCAAACTTTGCAGATTATTCGTGAACGAACAGCAAGTGCAGCCAATTCTACTCTTATTCATACCCTACATCCTCTACCTTCTCGCTGATTCATTCAAAGTGTCCGGTCTGCTGGCGTAAGAAAAAGAGAATCTATGCAGTGAAATTGCATTCAATTTTAGCCTGATTATCTGCGGAATGATCTCGAAGAACTACGCTGAACCGAACATCTCTGAGGATCTGATGAGATTCTCTGAAGTGCTGCTCAAGTTCCTGTGCTCTTAGTGAGTGGAGAGTGTCCACTTCATTTTTTTTTTGCAATAGGCCTCGAGTTGCAAAACTCTCACGGGAATCGTGTTCTTTCGATGAAAATACAGAGAATACGTAGAAAACAACTGAAATCTGACGAGCTGAACTCTTGTTTCTCTGTACCGAGTCCATTTCTACTTGATTTTTTGTCGGGAACTCGAATTTCAAGATTCTCAGGGACATCGTGTTTCTTTTATGAAACAACATTTCAGAGAGGAAAGAATAAACAAAAATGCAATATATCGAGAATTTGAGATTAAATTTCAGTGCCGAGTCCTTCATCTTCGTCTTCCTCGGTATTTCCCTCTGGTCGACGCACATCATCGATATCGTCTTCATTACATTCACACTAATCGGAATATTCGTCGCTCGATTCATCGGTTAGCTAAATTTGCTTCGATGCTGACAACTTGATTCCAGGCACATTCCTGCTCTGCGCCATATCAAATTCGTTCAGGGAGAAGTTAGAGCATATTGGATTCAGGGTAAGAGAGGGTCAGGAGGAAGACAAATCTCACAATTCACAATGTGGACGAACGTTCCCGCGGTGCAAAGTATCCGATGCTTTCGCTACCCTAGTCATGTGGACTAAATTCGTACAAATCCCTCTCAGGATCAATTCATCATGGCCTATGGAGGTCTTCGTGGTGCCGTCTGCTACGGTCTGGTCATGTCCCTTCCCGATGAAATGCAAATCAAGAAAATGCTCGTGACAACGACCATTTTCGTCGTCGCATTCACTACTGTGATCCAGGTGAGAGCTATCGATTTTTATACTATTATATTATTACCATCTTTATTATACTTTATTATTATACTATTACTTTATTATTATACTATTATACGATTATTATACCAATGCTATCGATTATATATAATTTAATGAAATATGACTTTCATTTCGTTGACCTTCGTTTTCGTTGAAACCAAGTACGCACACTGCGAAACTATTAATGGCTAATAGCGCACATCAAATCAAGATATTATTTGATAATGCATCAGGGATCGACGATCCGTGCTTGCGTGATGCGTCTGCAAGTGAGACTGTCGAAGAAATGCGACAAGGAAGCCGCCCATGACAATCCGTACAAGGTGTTTGGACTCGTAAACAAAGAGGTTCGTTCCTGATCTATACGCAACATTATTAGCCTTGAAATAGCACCGAAGGATGGCAATAATAACAACAGATCGAGTCTCTTCATAGCATTTTCATAGATTTCGTTGAAAGTGATCTAGAATGATTCCTGCACAGTTATTGACCATTTTCTGCTCCATTATCACTCATAACTCACTATTATTTGTTTATCGTTCCATAGAAACGGTGGGAAAATTGATGAGGAAGTAAGATTGACTACAATTTATTGCTGAAGGGGCTTTTTAGAATAGCTATTATCTTTAGGCTATGATCTGACTACGCGTTTTGCAGAAATCGCGTGATAATAAAAGCGGTGTCAATAGACGACAAAGGTGTGAAGAGCGGGACACGAGTGAGAGCGAGGGGCGACAATGATAGGAGATGGGGCTCGACTCTCCTCCTTTCTCGCCATCATTTCATCGAACTTTTTCTCGAGTGTAGCAACCATATCTGTTGCCCATGCAATCTGAGATATATGCAAGGGAAAGGTTCGAAAAGGCGTCTCACCTTTTCCCGGCTTTTCTCTTTCTCGATATACCAGGGAAGAAGAAGTTCGGCATAGCGTACATAACAACCAATATTGATGGCAACTTGGCTCCTGAAAGTACACTATACAAATGCTAAATGAACTTATCATACCAGCCAGGGTCGCTTCTGGAGATTTCATCTGACATCATATTAAGAATATCTGCATGAATCATCGCGACATCATAGAGATAACCAGATGTCTCGTTCTACAGTAGAAGAGCTTATGGCCATTGGCATTACCGGTGTTTCTGTGAATCGTCCGGACTCATGATCACATCTCGTATCGTAGAGTTGAGTGACAATGGAGAGATTGATTGTCTCATCCTCATGAGATAAAGTATCCTCCTGATACACTGATTCCGTGTCCGAGAGAGAGGGAAGGGAATCAGAAAGAGTCGGCATTTGTGGGCACCTGAAAAAGTAAGAGGATTAGAGGTAAAGCAAAGAAAAGCGAGGGATAAAATCTCATAGCAACCTCGCGTTAATAGGAACATCTAGGTTAGCAACGATGCGTATAGAGTAGACGTCACTAGTCAGTGAAAGGGGTTGATTAGCAGGATGTTTCAAAAAAATTTCCAGGACACGACATCACTATCGTTTTCGCTACGGTAGAATCTCTTGAAAATTGGTTTAGGGGGCGCTTTTTTCACCTGTTCTTGCTGCTGTATTCTTACCAAGACTCAAAATTATTGGAAATTATTGAATGGCCAAATAAGCAAAATTAATTTTTCAGGTACAGAAGCGAGTGGTCACTTTCATCGAGGATCTCACTCATGCAAGAAGACAAAACTGGGTAAGGAGAAGGAAATAATGAGATAATGTTCAACTAAAAAGAGCATGAAGGAGAATGATTCTAAGAATATGAGTGAACAATAACCTTTCCAGATCTACCATAAGTTCATGGAAATCGATGAGAAGTATATCAAGCCATTTTTCATTGCTAGTTATGAGAGACATTCGTATCTCGGAGACCAACACAAAGTATGTCATGCAGATCTTATTCTACTGCATCTTTCAATTCTTGATACTTTAATACTTTTGCCATGACATCAAGACAATAGGCATGCAGTAAGAAACATCCCAAAGAACGGGTGTTTCCTTAGTTTTTAGTTGTGAATTGTACGTTGCGTTTAGTCTTCTCCGTATCCCTTACATTTACCGTACCCTTTCTTGAAATATAATGGATATGAGAAAAATCTTCGCGATCTTCGATAGTGAATAGTGGGAATTGATATGTATGACATATCCGCCTTTTTGCCGATTACTCAGCTTAAGGTACTTGACATTATTGAGAAGGCGTTGCTCCATACCTGGAAACCGGATTAGTCACTAATGAAATCAAGAGAACGAAATAGCTCTAATGAGCACAGCAATCCCTTACTTCCGCAGTACCGCCCTTGAAAAATAAAAGTGCGAAAAATTAGCCATCTTCAGCACAAAATTCCCATCTTTAGCTAATCGAATAACCCAACTCACATGAAATAAACAAAAGTGCATGCATTTTCCATTTTCATGTGAATTTTCCCATCACGAGCTAATCGAATGGCGATAGCAATTTTGATCAAATAAACAAAAGTGCATTAATTTGAAATGTACTGCTGAAATTTCCCATTTTCATCTAATCTAATAGTGCCCAAACCAATTATGACATAAATAATTCATGTTCAGCTCATCGAAATCGAGGAGTACACGGAGGGAATTCGTTGTGGTTCGTTCGCCGGTCTTCCCCATGTCGGATCCCAAGCCAAAATGGCCCATTCCTACTCCAATTCCGATGTTATTGGAGCGAAAACCAACGGGACGGATGTGGAGAAAGGAAGGTTCGAATTTCATTGTTTCTTGGTCTGTGCTTCCTGACCCCGTTTAATCGTGAATGCGAAGATTAGGACCTTACCATCCCAGGCCTAGTTTTCCATGTACAGTTAATGAATGATTTGATTTAATTTGAATTGTTTTGATGCATACTGTTCAGTCTGCTGCTCAAAGTGCCCGATCGTCCGATTCCTCGAAACGAATCCATCTCTGGTCTCGTGCAGAAGACATTCAACGATGTCGAATGGGACATCCTCAGACATCGCGAGGTGAAAATTTCTACCATTTTTCTAGCAGATGAGCTACAAACCGAGTGCTCACTTCATCTTTTGTTTCTTGAAAGCTCGAGTTGCAAAAGCCTGAATCGGTTTTTTCGATGAAAACGCAAATAATATAGCTGAATTACCACTGTAATTATTTCCTTCAGCCCCGTCGTTCGATCTACTCTCGTCATCAACTCGAGCTTCCTCCCTCGCCCGCTCCTTACCTCGACGAGGATTCCTTCGATGAGCGCAGTTACATCTTCACTTATCCCGGTCCGAAACCGCTGGATCGCGGACAGCTGGCACGAGATATCAAGGTCGGTCTTGAGTCTCCTTTTATTCTTTAATTATCCCCTAAAGGCTGTCTAAATGTCTGATAAATTCTTAACATCCTGATCAATAGAGATCGAGAAATGATACCACCGTCTCTTCATTTCATACTCTGTGTCGTCGATCGAGAGTGTGCATATCAAATCTCGATCTCTACTGATTACGCTCAGAAAACGATTCTAATATCGTATGTTCTATCCCCTAATTGCAGGCTTTCGCTGCTCGTCAACGAACTGGTAAATCTCCTTCCCGTCGTCGTCCCAATTCAATGAGTGAATCGACTTCAGCCAGATCGGCGCCTCCTGGAGGTAATCCATTACATCATCCCTCTCTCTCTCCTCCCTTCACCCATCCTTCTTCCCCTCCCTCTTGTCTCAATGCAACACACAGTTCTCATCAATAATTCATCTAGCTTGTCTTCTCCCTTCCTCTCCCTTCTTCGTCTACTCACTTCTCCTCTTCTCACCATCTGTCACAATCCTTTCCATCCCTTGGCGCCAGTTAACCCCTTTGTCTCTTGAATACTACGAGTGAGAAGATAGCAATCTCCTCTCAATCCCTCCAATTAGTCTCATGCATGGCGCGAGCGAGTCAAAACCGAGCGCCAAACCACTGACCTGTGCCCAACTCTCTCCCTTCACTCTTAAATGTTCGTCCTTGGCTCGAGCCCATTGCAACTGTCACTACGAGAATGGAGAGAGGTTCTGAGCACGCGCGAAAAGACTACGGAATGCATAGAGAGTCGGCCGGAAATCGAGAGGAGGAATAAGGCACATTTTGACGTCGAGAAACGAGGCAAAAGCAAACAGAAAAAAGACAACAAACCAATGCAGTGAAGTGAAAGTGGGGAAGGAAAGTTGCGAAGCAATCGCAACAATGGAGATTTATGGGTCAATTACAATGGATGATCTACTCTTTCTTTATCGTAACATTAACGAATGCGCGAACACACTAGCTCGGAACTGGTGATAAATTTATCTTGGAGTGATGAACGATTTTGAGAATATATTTTTTCAGTGAATTCATCTCGATCGGTGCGTGTTCCTCGATTCCAACTGACAACTGAGGACGAACTGGAGGGATCAAGTACTGATCCGATGCCAACGGCGAGAAGTGAGGAAGATGATGATCACTTCTTGAAGATTCCCGATCCATCTAAGAGATATTCCCTTTGCAGCTGGTAGAACCGTAGACTCGAGTAGACTCGACGGTTTCTCCCTAGAAGAAACGACTAGATGGAGTGATCCCCCCGAAGACTCCGGCAATCGATGTAGTATTGTCTAGAACGCGAGACTCTATCCCGCAGCCGCAAAAAAAGCTTCTAAGCATGTCCAAACTGCCTCTTTCTGTCCAAAAAAGTGTTGTGTCACAGTAATCCACCTGCCGTAGCCATAGATTCTATCGATTTCCTCGAATCTTTCGACTTTTTCGAAAGTCGAGGGCTTCAGAGAAGCCGTTGTATAGTGAAGATTTGGCTAATATTTCAGACGTTCGAACGGAGAGAAAGCTGAGTTCGGGAGGGAAGCAATTCATTGTGGGAGGAGATGAAGCTTTCGAGTTGATGCCTATCCATGAAGAAGAACCCGAAGAGAAGAGTCATGACGAGTCGGATCGACACTCTGTCAATTGAGATGTCCATTACCTCGATTAGAGATGTATACCGCACCATTTCTCTTTCTCTATCCATCCTCACAAGGGTAATTCCTCAGAGAAGTGAGAGGGTTGCAAGCGGGGAGTTTTGTTTGTTTGTTCGTCGGTACGATCTCGCTCAGTTCCTGTGTCTCTTCCCTCTTCCTCCTCCTCCTCTTCCTCTCTCGCTCTCCCTTTCCACTCTGACTACTATACGGCCCTCAACAGCCTTCCATCATCTGTCCACCTCTTTCCTCACTCTCACTCAATCTATTACGCACCGTGAAAAACAAGAGCGAGTCTTGCGAGAGCTCTCAAACCTCTTCGGTATACCGTACCATAATATTGTTATCTGTCCTTTTCTATCATCACTATATGTTATCTTCTTCGTGCGAGTTATTGCCTTGTATGTTCAAATTTAGCATAATTTCCCTCATTCATCGTTCAATTCCATTCACATTCTACTAGCCCGATTGGCGTGAGCTTTCCACATATTTCCTCCTTCAATTTGTTGAGTCGTGAGAGGAAATTGAGGTGACTCTCGCCCATTGGGCTCTTTTCCCCCATTCCTTATAGTATATGATCGTCATTCTTTTCTCTCTTTTCCGGCATCTTTAATCTTCTAACGGGCGTTATCACCCCCTCAGACAGCCTTATCACTTTTCCTCGTAAGCATTTGTTTCCCTTCCTTGTCTCGGTTTGAACCCTTCCTTCGACCGGTTGCAACACTACAACTTTTACGATTCATGCAATACCCTACACATATTCCTAGCGACTTCCTGACGCCCTGTCTGTGTCTGTTACCCTTACTTATCAAATTTGTTGATTGAATAAAAACACTCAAGTTATCTGCACTTGTCATGTCCTTTCCTGGCTCAGATTATGATGGTTCAAGTATCTTTCGGCCTCTTTTTCGAGGTCATTTGGTGACAGCTAGCGCCCGTAATGCTCTGGAGAGAGTAAGCAAGTTTAGTATAATCGTGTTGTGTATTGGGGGGAAGAGGGGGGGGGGAGGGGAGGAAGGAGTAGAAATGGACGTCGCTTCGTGCCGGGGGGATTGTTATTGCTTGTTGGCAGGCAAGAGGAAGAGAAGGCAGGCAGAAGCATTCGATAGAGACATCCTCCCCTCACCCCCAGGACTGCCTTTCCCCCTTCTCTCCCTCGTCTCCCCCTCCCCTTCCCCCAGTCCTCTTCCCCTAGCCCCTCCCCCTCCTCTCTTTAGTCGTCGCTCCAGATGATAACCATGGCAGTGCCTAGGGGAAGGGTAAGCGGGACTGCTCTCTCCGTCATTCCCCTCTCCTTCTTGGTCCCTCATCTCCTATATCCTTTCATATATCTTATCCCTCTCTAATGGTCATAACCGTAAATAGTTCGTAAACAGTTCAACAGCTCGACAGTGTCTGGGGGAACGCATATGCGGGACCCCTCTCACAGTTCCCTCCCCTCCTCCTCATCTTCCCTCTCCTCTCTATATATCCTATCCCCCTCTCTAATGGTCCAAACCGTAAACAGTTCGCGCGTTATTTAATCGAAAGTGAGAGGATCGCTGCTCCTCCCTCTCATAGATTGGGGTATATATTCTCGAGTCCTTAAGATGTCGGATAATCTCCAAATCTTCGGGCAGGACGGTCAATACTTCCCTCTCAATCCGTTCGAGTTCTATTACGATCAATCCGGAGCCGGAGGAATAGCTACTCGAGGTGAGTCATTTATGCGGGAACAGTGTCGACGTCTATATGGCGAAAATGAGGTCTCATTTCCTCTTTTTTTTGCCCTATCGTAAAAATGAAAGGAATCGAACCCTTACTTTTCCCCCTCGACGTCGACACTGTTCGCAGCGTTAGATACGGTACCCCTCTTGGCAACGCGCACTCCCTCAGCGGTCAGAGAGATAAGAGAGAGATAGTCATCACAAACCCTTTTTCATACGCAAGCAATTCTCACCCCGTCTCACCTTCCTAGACGTATCAAATTCCCCCTCGAGAGATGAGTTGTCAAACATACTCAGTCTTCTCCTCTCATCACACACCAATTCCTTTAATCTTCATTCACGTCTAATTCTATCGTATTTTCAGTCATGAGCTACCAGCAAAGATGCGGGAACGGGCAACCTAAGGACGTAAGTTGATTCCATCTTCCCCGTTGATTCAAAACAGAGGAAAAAGAGGGGAATTCTCTTGATTTTAAAACATCTGCCATCGTTGAATAGTTTAGTTGCTTTCCTTCTCTTTCCTCACTTCTTCTCCTTCAGGAATACACGGTTCAATGGATCAACAATTTTCTTGCCCAGTATGCGCGAATGTATGAAATTGCCGAGGTATGCTTGTTCACTCTTTGTCGGCTTCGGTTTAAGAAAGATAAGAATTTGGAGCCTTCAGCGAGAAATTAAGCTGTTTATCACTCTCGCAACATGTAAGCTCGGCTCGTTTTAATCTGGGTTAGAGTGTTGCTATACGCCGAAAAAATGGATGGATAGAGGGAAAAAGTGACCTCGAAGGAACGCTTTTATGTGGAACGAACGTGCGAAAAGTGCGATCCTATCTAAACCACTGATAAATAAGAGCGGTGACAGCTCACCGAAGTGTCAGATAAATTAGGTCAATTAGTGGGCAAAAAAACAGTTTATCTTTTGAAGATAGCGACCGCTAAGCTCTATGTGGCTCTTCATGATCACAAGGAAACGGCTACGATGGCATCTCACAATCACGAATCGAACATCCCTCTCGCCCAGGCAAAGATCGTGGATATCGATAGAGAGATTGAAGAGACCAAGGTGAGTATTACATCTATCCACTATATAATCAGCATGGGGACTCGGGGCATTAGAGTGTATTCATTGGACTGCATTACACTCGTGAGGCCATTTGCGTCGTGGCCTCAGAGGTCTTATGCTCACTCAACTGAAAGATAATTGCAGGCTTTAAGTCAGACCTTCGGCCGTCGTGACCAAACGATCCTCGTCCATTCCGACTCTGAGTCATCTGGAGACTCCGGAAGATCCACTCCCATGGAAATGGATAACTAAATCAATCCACCTCTCCCCGTTCCCCTAGTGTACCTATCCCTTCTAGTCAGTAGCCATCTCTTTCCTTTCCTCCTTTCGGTTGCAGTATTCCACCAATCTACCTCAATTTGATGCCCAGTCATCAACATTCCCCTATCCCCGCACATACCTATCGACCTGGTTTTGTTTTTGTTAATCAGGAGAGTGCAATAGCAGTAAAACATATTTATTACCATGTCGAAACGGTTTTCAGTCGTTCCCCATGTTCGATTTGCACTCCTAGTCTTCGTTCGAGGTAGCCCCATTCCTCTTCCGCCCACCTCCTTTTCCTTTTCCTGCCATTTCCAACTCAATCTAACCTCACACCCACTGATGAATGTGATTGCACCCCCATTACAGAGTATCGTCGAATTATGTTCATAATAATAATATACAGAAAATATCAGATAAAGAAGTCCACCAAAAAGAACGTTGAGTGTTCCTTGCACATCATAGAACAAGCCACATCATTTGGATCAACGGGGAACCAACCGAACAGCGAGGAGGGGGGAAATCTTTATTTAGTGACTCGAGGCAAATAATCGGTTGTTTCTGTTTTGTCTTCTCTCCATCGGGGTTACGTCTGCCCGTGAGAAAGAATGCATTGGGGAGAGAACTATCTAGGAGTAACGATGAGAGGGAAGAGATCTCAAATAGAAGGTAGAGGCAACCGGACGAGGTTCTCGAAGGAGAGGAGGAGAGGAGGAGGAATATAAAGAGGAGAAGAAGGGAGGAGGAGAACGGAAGAAGTCGACGAAGGCAGTAGAGAAGTACTGTCGACGACTATGACGAATATCTTAGGTAAGTGAGGGAGAATGGAGATGATGGTAGGGGGTTATGAGATCACGAAGACGTTCTTAATACCCGGATGAAACTTATACGATGTTCGTTCGTCTCCCTGTCGATTCTGCCTTTTTTTCCCGGTGTTGTGCTGTAGCATCTAAGCACCTTCTGGATTTCATGTTACCTGTGCTCAACAACCCATTTGCAGTCCTACTCCTATCCCTGTTGGCCTTCTCCTCAGCCCAACAGCAACAATCAGGATGCTCCTTCCAATCATCTCGTTCTCCCTACACTCTCAGTTGGGTGGTAGACCCATCCTCGCAAAATGTCTTCTTCAATCTCACCTACCGTAACTTCCCCCAGGGATCCTTTACGGGTGTCGGATTCGGAGATAATATGGTCAGTGATCAATCTCCATACTTGTTTGCGTCTATTGCTTTTGACTTTACAAATCCCCATCATGGAAGGGATTTGTGAGGGAAAACTACAAATGTTTTGTGAATGTCAAAAGCGAAACTAATCTCCTTTAGGCATCCGGTCTGGATGTTATTCTCGTGACGTTGCCTGCGGGATCTTCCACTCCTCAAGTCATCGATGCTTCAGTTAGGGGATACACCCAACCAACTGCGGATTCCAACTCTGAAGTGAGAATATTCTTGTAAACACTTGTGATAATGTTGAGAATAACGAGCGTCATCATTAGTAAGAGACTAATATGTCATCGTTGTTGAAGACCAAATGTTGTTGTGATCAAATTCCGAGATGACCGAATTCAATAGGGAAGAGAATTTCGAGAAAAGAAAACATGTTGTTGTTAATAAAGCTGGTGATGAGCAGGGCAACATCCTGAATGAATCTAGATTGACATCAAGAACGTTAACCTGTGAATTACACGTAATTTGAATAAAAATTGCGAAACTTTTAACTAAAATTGGTATTTTCAGGTACAGACCCGTTCTACTTCGTGGATCGGAGGAACACTGAATGCTCAATTCATTCGTCCCCTCAATTCCCCCAACAGCGTTGATAAGTCTCTCTCTGGATGCGTTACGTGGAATGTGAGATCTCTTTCCCTTTGATTACTCTTCAATCAATCTCCTATCTCTTTCAATCCTGAATCCAGTATCAATCCCACTTCCTCGAGCCATTTTGTTATCATGGCACAGCTTCGCTATGAGTAATAGTTAGGTTCAAAAATGAGTGGGACGTTTATTCTGGGAAGATTCGCGCATCTATTTGCGCAAGTTTTCGGCAGTACCAGAGCAAATACGCGAGTTTTTCGAGTGCGCGGAAAGGCGAGAATAACTCGAGAGGAAGGGAACAGCGCATTCCATTAGGATACTACAATAATGATATTTACTATAATAATCTTATTTTGTAGTTCATCTCCTCTCCGGGACCCGCATTCGCTAATGGAACGTACTCTAAGCACTCGGTGAGTCATTATTTTTCAATTTTGCGTTTACCGCTGTTTTTTCCAATTACCTAAATTTGTTCAACCAAACTCAATGAACGATTCATTCAGGCCGCTCCCGAGCAACAGCAGCAATGCAATCTCTCCTCTCGCTGTGCCGGAACCATCCCTGCTCAGTTCATCAACACTCCCAATAATGGAGCCTGGTCCAATCAGGGATCCAACAATCAGCCCCAGTACTCACCCTACCCGACGCTCAATCAGAATCAGCAGTTCAACAACCAGCAACAGCAGATGAATCAGATGCAACAGCAGCAGTGGGGCCAGATGAATGGACAGAACCAGCAATTCCAGCAGCAGCCATACCAAAACCAGCCCTTCAACCAGCCGTCCTATCAGAATCAACAGTACCCTCAGCAGTCCTTCAACCAGCAACCCTTCTCCAACCAACGTCCATTCCAGCAGTTCCCATCGAACCAGGTTGGCTCTGGAGTGAATCCCCAACAGCAGCAGCAACCCTACTACTCTCCCTATGGCAATCAGAATGCCAACTCTCAGCAGTACGGAAGAAAGAAGAGACAGGCAAACACGAATATCTACGGGTGAGTAGATGGAGTGATACAATCAACAGGCACTGCTTACCACGAATCTACTTATGTTTTCAAATGGGTAGCTAGATGGGTTTACTCAACAACTGTGCAAATTTTCCCTTTCTCTGAGATTCAATAAAGATGCTAAGCTTAAGTTGAGTGTTTGTTTGTTTTGGTGCAAAGCAAACTCCATTGAAGATACAACACGGACAGCAACGCTGCCTCGAATCCCCAACTGGTGCAGAATCCCAACTACCAATTCCTTCCCAACTATCTCGCGGACGAATACGCGAGAACCTTCTCCCAGGTATGCTGATCACTCTGACCCCGTTTGTAGTTTGTTAGTTTATAGTTGTAGTTTGTAGTTGTAAGTTATAGATGCAGTTACATTGTAGTGAGTAATCTGTTACTCAATATTGACCAAACCACTTACAGGCGTCGGCACAATATGACGCGAGGAACAACGGTGGAGCTCAGAGGGATCCATCCTTCAACCAGGCCACTCAACCACCAATTCTCACCAATCAGCAACAAAATCAACAGAACTTCCAGCAGATTCAAAGGGTATTCACATCTATACGAAGCTAACTGATGTTAACTAGTATCTCAATAGGCCAATCAAGGATCAACGTATTCCTTGATTGAACTATGCGTGGAATGCATGATGAATAGTATGCGAATTCAAAATAGTCTTCTGACTTCATCAATTCACAGGACACAGCATCCGGGGCATATTCAACGATCGCTCCGGCAACAAACATCTACGGATATAATTATAACACTCCGTCTTCATCAGGTTCAAACCAGCTTTTCATCTCATATCATCACTTATCCCCGTTCCCACTCGCACTTTCCCTCTTATCTATCCATGAAGAGAGCTGTGAATGAAGTGATTGGTCATTGATGCAGTGAGAGCGAACGCTTAGTGTGAAAGTGGGACACTAATTTTCAGCGCTTTGCAACTAATCTGTACTAACACCAAAAATAGATTGGATAAGCTCACTTCCTTCTCTATCACTATAAACTATGGGCGTTAAATGCACATTATGCAATGAGATCTAGTAAGATCACGCATACGAAATGATATTGTGTCACTAGGTCGGATGATACCTTTTAGAAGCGAAATACAACTATTATATCAGAGAACATAATTCGAAATAAATTTCATCCGACCTAGTGCCTGAAATTGGTCTGAAAGTGCTCGGCAGTGTGTAGTGAGCATTGTGATGTGGTGTTCAGGCTTGACCTCCGCTCAACGTTCTCCAACATCCTCATCATCGGCTTCCTCTCGCCAGTTCGACTCCCCATCCAATCCAGCCACGAACTCCGTTTCTCAGCATGACCAATCCCTTCAACGCTTCTATAACCCCGGAGTGACGAGTGTCGGAAATGTCTACACTGGATCACTCTACAACGGAGGAGCAGGACCGAATGCGGGACCTAACAGCAATACGGCATTCTTCAATCCCTCTTCTACCTCAGGAACCTCATCTACCAATGGAGTTTTCTTCGATCCCACAACGGGACAGCAGAGAACCAGCAACAATGGAGTCTTCTATCCGAGTGCCAACAGAGGACCTCAGCCAGGACAGATCGTCACCTATGACACAGTCAACGTCGGGTGAGCAAAGTAGCACACTTCAGGTGCTTGATTCACTGCTTCTTAGCAATGAACAAGCACCTGTAGGAAGGGAAACTTGTAGCTAAACAAATGGTGTAGTTTTTGAGTGGTTCTAGGAATTATTCGTGAAAAGTTTCATTTTTATCTGTAAAGTTTCAAATTTACTGGAATTGTTGCAGTGATGGTTAACGCTGATCTTTAATCACAGATTAGTAAAGAAATAATTTCAATTACAGTCGAAAGAAGCGTTCGATCTCCTCTCGCACCAAACGACAGGTTCGCTTCTACGATCCTGGCAATAATCAGACAGCGATGTACTATCCGTACCGCACTGAGACCGACTTCAATCTGAATGCTGGTCAGCAGGGATTCTCGCAGGTCGGCGGATCACCGCAGTACTCAGCGCCCATCAACAATGGAGTGAATGGATTAAATCAACCGGGAACGCAGAGATACTATGATACCAGGTAATTATAGTAGAAATATTTGAAAAATACGCAGTAGTTTTGATAAATTCTGATTTTGGGAAAAAGCGAGACTCACACTATTGGTGAGGTTCCGAATAGCATTTTCAACCTTCGTCATTTTCGAGAAACAAAACAATATAGAAATAAAATTTAAACAATAGAATATATTAATGATAAAAATCTAAAACTGAGAAGAATTATTAGCATGGAAATTCTACCCCCCCTCATTACGGTAGCTGTGAATTAGGAAGATTGCATGTGCTCTGATTTCAGTCCGCCATTGTACTTTCACGAAGAAAATAACAATTTAAGTAGTTTCTTATAAAACTTGAGACATATACAGTGCAAAAGGAAACGAGAAAACTTTAAAATACATCAAATTGAACATTTGAGCATTTGGGGATTTGTTAGCCGTGAAATTCAATGACTACGGTAGCCGTAAAATAGGAACCTTCGCGTGCACTCACCACTACTCTCATTTTCACTTTAACTTCGACATTTTATATTAATTTTAATATAATAATTTATACTCTTATTATAAAAAAACCTAAATCTATATTTTATTGGATGAATGTGAAATCAGAAAAGAGACTTGTATTTTCGACTTCTCAGGGGAGGGCATGTATTATAGCGCATCTTCACTAATTTCAAACGAATTATTTCGTACTATTTTTCCGCAAATTTAACCAAATCTCATGATTATTGAAACCTAAATCTAGCTATAATTGATAAACACGAAAATACTGTGATGACTAAGCATCACAATGCTAAATTTAAATTCAATTTATCTCAATCTCCTTGTTTTTGAATATGTGACATTCTTATTTCCAGTCGTGGAGTCTACGTTGACACCGTTCCTCAATTCGATTCTCGTGGTGGCAATCAGTACCTCAAAACAGCCCCTGTCAATCCTCAATCGCCGAATTTTGTGCAGACGCTGCAAAACAACGCGAGGGCGCTGAATGATTATGTCGGTGAGTGAGGAAGAAAACATCTCGGAAAACGAGGAATTGAGACTGACGACTAGACTTTGAAAACAAAGTGATTGGTTATATGATAGCGAAGTCACACAACGCACTCCTCATTACACGTTATTTTTAGTGGACGTAGTTGATTTCCCAATTATATAACAAGTTATTTTGTTACTTTTTAAAGTCTACTGACATTTATGATCTCCCTAGATCCATCGTGCGAGAGACAGGATCCGTACTGGTGCCAGAGCTACGTTGACCAGATCATGCAGGCGCAGAACTCGTTCAGTTCCTATTCGACTAGTGTGAGTTTTGTTATTTTTTAGTTATATTAGTGATATCTCCGATTTTTTCATAAAAATATGTGTTTTTCACTTCTTTCGTAATAATTTTGGTGATTTGATTTCACATTATCAGGGCGGTCTCTGCAACACCCTCGTCGCATCCCTCCAATACTCTGACAATCGATGCTGCAACGCAGTGAGGGCAGCAGGCTGCCAATCACGATAAACACCCTCCTCGATTTCTCCGCTCTCTCATCTGGGAGAGTTCAACTACCCGCATACACAGTCATGTCTGTATTTCTTGCCATGCACAATAAAGAATCAATTCATCATGACAAGAGGAAAGAACTCGATCTCGACTAATTATGGGCTAAGTGCAATACTTCAGGCTACGCTCCTTTCGTATACAACAAATGCGATTTTGTGATACATCATAAAGACTCGGTTGCTTTATTATTGAATTCATCATTGCATACAAGAGAAAAAAACCCGATCACGACTAATTATGGATTTCTAATTAGGTGGAAGCTCAGATACTATGACAGGAAATTCAACAAAACCAATGATTTACAAATAATATATGTGATCATCGTAGGAATTCTTTCTCCCTGCAGATTCTCCTTTCCTCCTTTATCTTCGTTTCGAGTTCTCTCATTTCCTCACTGAGTGAATGGGATGAGATCTTTGCCCGACAGCTGAAATGAGGGAAGATCCCAATTCATAAATCACGAAGATTTCCCGCAGGATACGTCGGCATCTTTTTCTATTTTCACTTGAAAGCGTTCTACCTCTTGACTCGAGAGCAGCAGCTCTCAATCTTCTGACAACGTTCCTTCAATCTCTTCGCTGATGCGTGACAAGACTGAAAGGGAAGAACATCGAAACTAGAGTCTAGTCTCGAATGTCCTCAGACTATTCGAGTGTCCTAGAGTTACCTCAGCTCCCATGGGTTGTGCTGCAGGATGTTTGGTGCCTCCATTGCCATTCCCGTTCTTTTTCTTTCTCAGAAATTGTTCGAGTTCTCCGAATTTCTGCCTGCAGGATCCTCGATGACGCTGTAATGGAGAAATGAGAAGAAATGAGATAACTTGGTTGTTTTCGATGGTCGTCACAACAACAAAAGGATCAATTTCATGTCCTCATCTCTCAATGGCACATACTTCCTTGTCGATCAGAGATAATAACACTAGGTCTGATGAGAATATTCGGATGATAACTTAGTATTTTGTCAGTAGGTTCTAAATCCCACAAGCAAAAGAAATTTTTTTAGTTTTCATCAAGTAGGTTTTCTTCCAATTGTTCTCTTCCGACCTATAGCCACTGTGATGTACCTTTCCAATCGTTCCGGATGTGTTGTTCTCATTATTGGCTCTCTTCTCCTTCTTCTTCGATTCCACTTGACCTGTGTTGTAGCACTTTCTGAGTAGTTGGTTGCGTCGTTCTTTCTTATCGAGAAGCGCATGGAAGTATCTCTCGATTGGCTCGAAGCACGAATCA
The DNA here is from genome assembly GCA_900490705.1 of Pristionchus arcanus. Lineage (NCBI taxonomy): Eukaryota > Metazoa > Nematoda > Chromadorea > Rhabditida > Neodiplogasteridae > Pristionchus > Pristionchus arcanus. The sequence continues at coordinate 318,512 of LS485945.1, forward strand.
TCCTCGTCTGCCTGTCAACAATTGATTTTAGATGTTATAGTCTCTCAATTGCATCTACACTCTAATAGATCAGAATTTTTTGAGGCGTTTTCATATTGGAAAATTTTTTTCGCACCATACTTTTAAACCATGAACTACATTTCGAAATCTGTGGAAAGGTAAGAACCAGGTATTACACCGTTTTAACCGCCTGACTGCAACATTTTGAGACAGAGTTTCTCGTAACCGAGAAAAGACGGCTGCTTCCTTTCGACTCGGATTTCAAATGTGGGCGAAAGGAGAGAGAGTTTCTCTTTAGTTTCCCCCATTGTTACCTACTATTTGAGAACATTTTCTCACTTTAGCGCACCCATTTTTTGTGAATGGACTTCTCAAGTTCTCAAGTGCTCTGAAGGTGTCGTGGGTGGAAACAGTTGGTATTTGTGAACCGAGCGTGCTGTATCACCCCCGTGGCCCCACTGGCAGACTTCTCAGGCGGAGGTGAAGGGAATAATTGACAACTTTCCCCTTGACAACTTTCCCCCGATTTCGTGAGTTGAAAAATGAATGAGACGGGGGAAGGAATAATGGATTAGCCGAAAGAGTGCGAACATAACAAGTGAAGAAGAAAGAACAGAGTAGGAGGAAATTGAATGAAGGAGGTTGCTTTGAGTAGATGCATAGTGCGGGTCTATTTGATCATTGGTCGTCACTTCAATAGTTAGTTCCACGAAAGGCACGTTTCGAGCAGAGATCAAATGGGTTCACCTCTTTCTCCTTTCCATGTCCACAATCGGTCATTCGATCATCGTATTCTTGCAGACAAGTCTCATAGACTGAACATGCGACTTGTTCCCATTCTGCCTCTGATTCCTCCATCTCGGAAGAGTCATCGTCTTCGTTTGAATCGCGAGACTTCTGTGATTTCTTGATCAGTGATTTGATGAGGGCAAAGTGTGAGGAATTTTACAAGCTGAGATCGAGTGAAAATGACCAAATGAGGGGTACTTGGAAAGATATGAACCTGTCTCGCGGCCTCAGCGACGGCAATGAAAGCGAGAAGAATCAACGACCGCGTCAGTCGCATTTCCGTCGAGTGAATGAGTGAGAGAGAAGAAGAGGGAGGAGAGGGAGGCTGAACGGCTGTTTGTCTCTTCCTTTCATCTTTCTTTCTCTTCTTCTTACTCTCTCAACGACTTCTCAATTACCTGAGGGGACGATCAAAATGCAGAGAATCTGGATCAGCAAAGCCATTATCCCACGCATCAATCTAAATCACATTAAGGTGGAAACTGCGACTTCTTCTAAGTTGCTCTCACGTGCTTCTCCCATCTCGACCTGTGAACTCTAAGTCAGAGGTTAAGTTTGCATGTGATGATGTCTGTCGATCGAGACCATGTGTGTCTCTGAGCACACAATCGACTGGAAACGGAGTAATCAGTGTGTGGATTGCAGTTTGCCAGTGATAGTCTCCCCTCCTTCTCTCTCTTATCATGGGAATCGATGGAAGAGTGAAGAGTGTCAATCAGAGCGACGACCTTCGTCTTCTTATCATTCATCCGACCTATTTTGCTCATCAAATGCAGGCTTTCCCGTGATGACTTCGAGGTAAATTATCGATTTGGTACCTTCATTGATCTTTGTTTTTTTTCCAGTAACGAAGATGAAAGCAGCGTTTCTTCCCATCTTGTTGACCAGCAAGATCTTCATGTGAGAATCTTACCTTCAGAACTTACTTTGTTCTTATCTTTCATAACTTTTCCAACTCATACTTTGCAGTTCACGCGAAATCGAGTGAAACTCGCAATCCTCGGTGAGAAAGAAACAGGAAAATCATCGTTGATTCGTCGGTTCAAATGGGATGTATTCGTTAACGATGTCAGTATTCTAGAACGCTTCCCCCATCCTCTTTGCTTAACCATTCAGAGTGGGTGTGGGGAGAGTGCAGAAATAATAAGCGCATGAGCTTAGTCGGGCCTTTTTCTCAGGCTCCGGATCAGGAATCTCAGCAAGTCTTCACGAAGAGAATTCTGGGGAAAACGAACAAGATAGAACTAATCGAATGCGGTTAGTTGAATATTGGAATAATATCACGCCATCAGCTGATAAAATGGCATAGTCTCGTGGTTCCTCGCCTTTGTTTTGTGCAAACAGTCAAAAATTGTTGTGTGACGGTCGGTTAGCTCAAGTGAGTGCACTCCTCTCAGATGCCGAATCGTTGCTGGTCGATGATTTAGCCGGGGAAGAGGATAAAGCACAATTGAGAAATGTAAGTGTCATTCGGTGAGAGCTGTATTGTAGCCGTCCCAGTGCGTGTCTCGCTACACAAATTCGTATAGAAGCCCCGCCTGAAAGTGACAATAAAGACAAAATCCAAGTATTGAGCGTTCTTGAGCCTTATTCTCCGGGAGGGAGGGGTAAAGAGGATACCAGGTACATCACTACAATCTTTCCCCTCTATTCCTCCTTCTGCCTCCTTGAACTGCACATGTAATGGAAAATATTCTCCCAATACCTTTGCAGATCCGTGACTGGGTGGATCTGCACGGTTGTCTCATCATCTACGATACGACAGAGGAAGGATCATTCGACAAAGCCGTCGATTACTATAAAATACTGTCTCGAGCGCTTCCTCCATCGTGCGAAATCGCTATGGTTGGCACCAAGTGCGATCTAAAGGTGAGCATGTAGCCGATTCTAGAATGTTTAGCAATCAGCAGATTTTGAAGATATGTCCCTGATCTTTAAAAAAAACAGGGATGTTTTGAAAGTTAATGCGATTGAGGAGTCGCGGAAGACATCTTTCCGTCACGCGGATTCAGTCGCGGAGAGTCTCGGTCTATCGCTCTTCGAAGTGAGGTAAGAGAAGAACGAGAGAGAGAAGACTGCATGTAATGTGGATGCGAATCTCGTTATGATTCTGATGTCTGAGAAACGGCGAAAAATTTCTCTGAGGGACACTCTCACTCAATATTCAGTTTACACTCAATATTCAGTGTACTTATATAGTGTATATATAGTGTATATAGTGTTATATAGTGTACTTATATAGTTATAGTGTACTTATATTACTCAATATTCAATATTCAGTGCCAAAACAGCCATCAACTGTGTCGTCTGTCTGGATGAGATTCTGGAGAGAATTATCGATCGTCGTGAACCGAACGTGGAATCGTACGTGACGGAGAGTGTCTACCCAACAGATGATCATAATCAACCCATAGAAAGAGGATATCTCCCTTCCATTCTCTGTATTGATGTATCCTCATTCGTGTCTAGATGGTGGAGGAGATCATAGATCAATTGTCCTAGTGATCATACATGTAATCAAATACCGATGATGTTGTATAGTTTGTCGATCGATTGAATCGTTTTTTTTTCGGCTGATAAAGTCGCGGGATAGGCAATAAAGTTGGTTTCGGACGACGTGACATGCAGTGCAATGATTCACACCGGACGATGGCTCGTTAACACTTCTTCCCCTCCTCCCCTTTAACCTCCTCCTCTCCCCTCTCTCTCATTCAATCCCCACTCATTCATTCACTAGAACAACTACAATTTGTCTGTGAAAGGAGACGCTACCTTATTAGTGAGGACTACTAAGGCCTCACAACTTCTTCTCTGTAGCTAGAAAGGAGTCTGCTAATGGGAGTCAAGTTCCCTTTCGATATCCTCTTCTCTTCCTTCTCTCTTGTCTCCATGGACCTCCCCTTCTTCCTTCTCTTCTTCTCTTCAATTCCTTCACTTCTTCCAATCACATTCGTCGATACAATTGCCTTCTGTTCCTCCTCATTTCTCTTGTTCATCTCTCTCTTTATTCTCTTGAACACATTCTGCTAACTCTTCTCATCCTTCTGATTAGTTCCTTCTCTTTCTCCACAACAAAACCCTCGTTTCTCATTCTCTTCGTTTTTTACCCTCAGTCATTTTTGTCCTCTGCCACTTCATCATAGTCGCCACTCCTCAGTCATTGCTGCCTAACCGAGAGGATTAGTGAGTTTCTCTATAAACTGACAAGTGAAAGCTTCCTCCCCTTCCCCTCCCCGTTCTCCCCTTCAATCGCAGATTCTCTGTAGAAGACGTGCACAATTCCATGGAGTCCTTCGTTTCTCCTCCTCAAAGTGAGAAAGAAACACTCATATCGGATGCACGACTCGGGCCGAGTCTTCTCCATTGAGACACAAGAGGGGAAAGGGAGGACGGAGCACCCCCATCTCCTCCTCCCTCAATCACCTAAGGGATTCCACGCTCTAATTCGGTTATGTCTTCTGGTTGTTTGTATCTCTTCAACGACGTATTCGTACCGGATCCACCCCCGATGGAGAACTCGTGAGCTCCCCATCCCTCTTCCCCTCTCCTCAGTCTGTGTTTTCTCATTCGTCAGATTGTCTCAAGTCATCCTTTGTCTCAGTCGCAGGTGGTATAACTCATCCCTCCACATCTCCTCCCCTTCCCCTCTCCTCTCGTCTGGTACCAACTCTATACGACCCGTTGTCCTTCATTCTCTCTTGTAGTTCACGCTGCTTACTACTCCTTCCAACAATGTTGCCTTTGTGTGTGCTAATCCTGCTTTATATGCAATTTGCTTTGTGCTTCCCGTCTCTTCGTTTGCTTCTTTCGCATACCAAAATCTGAAGAAGACGAAGGCTTTTCCTCGTCTTTTTAGCTCGCCGACGGTTTAATAGGCCCTCCCGTTAATCTTATTCACAGCATGTTTGCTGGTTCTTGAGGAGATCTCGACCCTTTGGGATCAACAATCATCTGCCCTCTTCCACCTCTCCCTTCCCTCCTCCTCCTTCGTCTTTCTTCTTTCTCCAATCCCATTCACACAATTCATTCTCACATCAAACGAAGGAGCGAAACAACAGTTACATCTCACACAATTCTGCGCTCATTTCGCGAGATTCGAATGGACTCTTTTCATCTTATTCACATTTCCTTTCCACCCTCTCTCCCTTCTTCGGAATACCGTAAGACCTCGTGAATAGTGTCCACTTCTTCTTCTTCTCTCTCATCCAAGTGACCTACTCAGTATACTCCATATTCGGTTTCGTATCCCGTCCAATATATTTATTTTCCTCCTCCACTTCTTCCTTCAGCTCCTCATTCACTCAGAACTGAAACACGTACGTAGTATTTCTAGTCCGTCTCCCCCAATCATTCAGCAAAAATAGATACCTACTATAGTATTCTAATTACGGAGTATGCAGAAACTGAGGCGTTTCAAGAATAGTTCTGTCTCTTTCTTCCTCCATCGGCGATGTAATTCTTAGGCCATCGGAAGCCTCAAAATGAACACTTTTCGTTTTTCTTTCTTAGGAGGAGAAACGAGGAGTGAAAGAGGAGAGAAGAAGTGTCGTCTTCCTCATTGCTCATTCACAACCTTTTCAATCATTTTCCTTGTTTTCGGTCTCTTTTCTCGCTCTCGATTCTTCATGGTGATACAGTACTCAATTGATTCTTCTTTCTCCATTCCCTTTTCATATCATATTCCATCCACAAGTGTCCTTTTCCTCATCCTCTTCTCTTTTTTCAGTCATCGTCATGTTTCTTCTCCTTAATTTTTCACGCGTTGTCTTATGGTCGCAAATCTCTCTCGATTTTCCCTCTCTTCCACAGTAAGATTTCCTCCATTTCTCATCGGGATTTGACAGTCGCGGGAAGGCAAGTCCTCTCTTCCTCCCTCTCTTTCCCTTACCTCCGGAATTCACCTCATGTCATTCCACTTACTTTGTCTCACTGAGTGCTTCATTGTCCATGATTATTCAACCAATTCATTCGTATAGTCTTTAATAGTGAGACGGAGAGAGGCGGAGAGAATTCAGTGGGCGGTTTGACTTGAATTTGCATTGGAAAAGACGTAGTCATCGAGCCATGGAAGCCGAACTTTTCTTCCCTTTCATACTTCTTTTGACTGCCCTCACTAAATATGCGAGACGCACTCATTCATACTCTTCTTTTGCTCTTCTCGGAACTCTTCTTTTTCTAATCAGATTGGTACTCTGAGACGGACTCTGCTTAGTATGCCTACACTTAAATGACGTGACCTCTTCAGTATCAGATCCATTCTCACATCATCCAGACTATTCCTCCATTCTTCTTCTCCCTCTCACTTCTTCCAATGCATGTGGCTGTCATCATCAGTGTGCCGTTCATTCCTTCCCATCTTATTCTTTCTTCCTTCCTCTCCTCCTTCTTCCCTGACCTCCCATCTCCTCCCTCCCTCATCCCATTCCACTTCTCCTTCCCTACACCTCACTCTTCATCTTTCAAAAACTATAGGACGCTCGACCTTTTGCACGGATGCTCATTATGAATCATGGGAGAAAGGGCAGAGCACAGTTAGCCTTTGTAGTGCGGCCTTTGTAGTTGCAATTCTTTGATCCAGAAGGAAGAAAGAGGCCGATTACGCTGGTTTAGATCGTATTGCATCTGCAGTGGAAAAGCGACCGAAATAGGCCTGCTTAGCGAATCTGTCTAGGGAGGACAAGATATTTTTCTGTAGACGCATGCATATCTTCCTGCTTTCCTCTCTCATAGACACTTGTTGTGTGATCGTGGTGAATACATTATAAAGGGGAGTTCTCGGAGGGGGGAAATACCATCCATCTTCTCCTTCTGTACCATCCCCTCCCTCTCTTCGCATGCCTGTCTACCATTCAAAATTGTTTGGAAGAAGGGAGTCTTCTCGAACGACCTTCTTGAGAATAACTTCTCCTTTTTCCTCCCTCCACTTTATCTTCGCCCGTCAGACTTTTCTCTTTTTGTGTCGACTTGTTCCTTCTTGACTGAGTTCATTTCATTATCATACATTACTTGGTCTCTCCCGTAGAAGGAAGACCAATCAGAAAGACGGACGTCCATCTCTTTTGACGTACTGAGATTTTTACTCAACGACACGAACGAAGCATTGTTCCGATGGTACTGCAGAAACTTCCTCATGCCATATTGTTGTGCTGCTAATTGTATGCTGATAAGGCGTATTGCTTGGTCTGACCTGGGCTTTTAAGGCGTTCTTAGTAGTGCCAAGGTTTCTTTAGACGGCATCGTCCACTCAACAATAGATGAATGGAGAGGCCGGCCTCCCTACCTCCTCCCCCTCCTCCTCCTTCTTCTTCTAAGTCTTCCCCCACTGCAACATATGACACTCTGTTGCAACCTCCTTCTGTTCTTGTTGCTACACATTTCCCTCGTGTCTTCACCCCTCCCTCACTCCGTTTCATCCCATTGAAATGCGATGAGAGAGGGGTGCTTATCAATAATGATTGGGAGCTCTCGGCTCCCTCACTATCATTCCTCACTCTTCTCTGTACTCCACGATTCAATCTACCACTCTTCCTTCCCTCCTTCCCCATCTTAGCCTATCACTTCTCTATCCTTCAGACTCCGCCCCTTCTGACCTCCCCTTTCCTTCCTTCCATTCATCGTTCTCTCATTTCCCTCCGGGCAATACTCTCTGACCTTCCTCATGATTTGTCTCACTCTGAAATCAAGCTGCTTATCTGGTATAATTCTCTCATTTACAGCCAGTGAAGAGAAGTGAATACGAGTGGTTATCAGAGAGGGTCGTCCGTCTCTCTCTTTTCCCTCCTTCCTCTTCCTCTCACAATGGATCTCAATGAGACGTACGACTTCAACGGGTCGGATATTGAGTGGAATGAGGTAAGCATCTCATCATTTCATCCTTCTTTCTCTGTCTGCATCCAATTCTCACGTCTTTATTCGGACAATTCCCACGATTTCAGCGCTAAACCTTCTTAAAATAGCGTTCTCGCACCAGTTTTACTTGATCAGAGTCATTTCTTGCATATGATTCATCTCCAGTATAGTCACTCATTAAATCGATCGAAAGTGAAGAGAGATAGTAGCTGTCTTTCCTTTTGTAGTCACTTTTTCATCCTTTTTGTCAAATGGCACGCGGGAAAATGGGGCGTTGACGCCAGTATTCAGCCTACGAGTTTCAGATTCATGGAACGAGTATGAAAAGGTCACAAACAAGGCCAGATTACATAACTAATTGGTTGATTAGACTGCTGACGCGGGTAGGAATGTGAGAAGGAAAGAAGGGGTCAAATGAGAAAGAGTCCATGATATCATTACCCTGCAGAAGCTTATCACTTTCCCCTTTCGACGATCAATTGCAAAACAGTAAGACAAAACGTGACTTTGGCGTTTCGGAGAACGGAAAGACATATGATCCGATCGGAGAGAACTTCGGGAGAGACTCTTTTGACACTTGATAGGAGGCTGATGTCAGCGTGGGCAGGCTAGATAGGCATTCCTTGCAACCTCATTGATTGATCGGCTATTTTAAGTCACGTTTCAAACTAATATTCTCGTTTTTGAATTGTTCTCATTAATTGTAGTCATTGCATCCATATGATTCATTCATCTTCAGTGTAGGCAATCATTTAATCGATCGAAATTTTGACTGATGATTTCAGAGGTTAATTGAGATATTTCAGACATCAGAGGGAATGCCATTGATCGAATGGCGTCATCCCGTTCTCTGGCCTCTTCTCTGTTCCATCTGTATGATCACTGTCGCAGGCAATTGTCTCGTCGTAGCAGCAGTCTGTACGAAGAAGTACCTTCGGAATCCTACCGGGTGAGCTATCTTACCATATCCGTTATACCGTATTCATCCGAGTTACTGTGTTACATTACAGTATCCTTAGATACAGTATCCCTACTTGATCTTTGATCTCACTTCTTCTTTTTCTGACAGTTCTATGTCACATCTTTAGCCATTCTCTTGCTGCTTTTCACTCTGTTTGGGACGCGGGGAGAGAATCTTCACATTTAGCCGAAGCTTCCGTCAAGATTTATTGTGGGCCCTTTTGCTCTATGTCTCTCTCTCGTGTCTTTGTGCGTGGAATGAGCGTATGTCTCTTCCCTGGGCTTACTACACGTGTTTACTCCACCCAAACAGTCATGGAACTGCAGTAGATGTGGTCGTTCAAAAGAGGCAATCATCCCTTGAATAGAGAGCAGCACACCTCCCATGCTCTCTCTGGTAGCGCTATGATTCATAAGCGGATTACTGCCACGAATTTCGAAGGGCGAAGAGGGGTTTCTCCTCCTTTTAGTCGGCAGGAATACGGTAGAGAGTTCAGATGACCTACATTGTTCAGTACACGTGGTGAGTGAAAGGTTCAAAGGAGAAGACGTCTCTCTTGTCCTTCCATCCCATTCTATCACCTGTCGTGTCTGATGAAAGGCTGAGAGTGCACGACCTCGTTGCAATTCAATTGCCACAATTCCACGAGGGAGAGAAAGAGAAAGAGGTTCTCCTTTCCTCCTCCCAATAGAGAAACGACGACTATCGTTAATCAAACAAATGCAATATTCTAAGTTGTTGGTGAGGGATGGGCGAAGAAAGGAAGACGAATATGGGAAGGAAGGGGAGACTGGCTGGGGGAAACGACGAATTCGGTTTGACGAAAGAAATCGAGGACAGGATTGAATGAGTTTGTAGACAGAAGGAGGAGGAAAGGACGTCGAAGGGACGTAGAGACTAATAGGGACACGAATATGCAGGAAGGGATGATGTTGGATGTATAGAGAGAGAGAGAGAGAGGTTGATTGAATCTGAAATGAGGAATGAGAACATCTTCTTCTTCTTCGTCTCAAGCACTTTCCGGCCGAAGAACAAACTGCGAAATAAAAATGAGAAAAAGAACGGAAGAAGAATGCGCATAACTACTGAAGAGAGCAGCTATTTCATGCAGAAATGACCATTTGACTGCAGAGTCAAAGGAAAAGCACCTGCTCAACAATCTATTTTGCAGGTATCTCATCATCTCTCTCGCAATAGCCGATCTCATCGTTGGAATTGCCGTGATGCCACTCAATTCTCTCTTTGAAATGACCCATCACGTCTGGTTGTTAGGTACATAATCACAATCATTTATTAATGAATACAAAACAAAACATATCATTCAATGATCACCATTCAGGTCTCACCTCCTGTGATATTTGGCATGCTCTGGATATTCTTGCATCGACAAGCTCCATCTGGAATCTGTGCATTATCTCCATCGACAGGTTCATTTTGTCGATGTTGCAATCTATGATAGGACTAGATTCTTGTTTTAAGAGTGCCAGATGTTGATTTGACTAGAGGAACTTAGGATGAGGAACTGATGACTAAGAGAGTCGAATCTTGCTAATCGTATTATCGAACATTCCCACTTTCAATGTTCTATAATACGATTAGCCTTCTCAAATCGTTAGAAACGTGCACTTTGCAGATATCTGGGAGTCAGAGATCCGATTGGCTATCGAGAGCGAGTGAGCAAGAAGAGGATTCTCATTGCGATCGCTTGCGTGTGGATTATGTCCATCGGTTGGTAAACTACCATAAATGATCGCACCTTGAGCCTACTCGGCAAAGACTAGAGTAATCACTCAGAACAAAACTATCCTACCATAAACTTCATTTATCTATGATATTACTTGCAGCCCTCTCCTTCCCTGCCATCATCTGGTGGCGATACTCCTCACCGCATCTGTACAATGACCAGGTAATTTGGATCCTATGGTCCATGAACTAAGGACACTAAGGATACTAAGGATTAACTAAGGATATATAATGAGGATGTTGATTTCAGTACAAGTGCGTCTTCACTGATTCCGGTCACTACATTCTCTTCTCGTCTATCGTCTCCTTCTACATCCCTCTCTGTCTCATTCTTTACACCTACGGAAATGTCTTTCTCATCGCATCACGTCATCATCGATCACTGAAGTCCGGAATCAAGAAGGTTTGTACTTGATAAGTGTCGGTGACGATAGACTGAGTATCTTCTTAGTAAAGATTTGGAACGTGAAAGGGGTGGATAGTGTGAGCATCAAGCGTACATCTACTTCCTCTATGCAGTAAAAATGCTAGAAGATACATATGATTAATTCATTCTGGTCATTGAACCCTCTACTTTCAGGTTCCAACCGGAACGAAGAAGAAGGATTCAGAGAGTGCACAATCCGATTCGGGTCACGCCACTCTCAGAATTCATTTCGGTCGTCCAAATGCAGTCAAGGCAAAAGGGGCTGCCAATGGGGGACAGAATACTACCAGACTGCTCCTCAAGCAGGTACACATGGTGAATGATCTCCCTATCTCTATCTCATTCTTACAAAATCAGTACTAGGTCGGATGAGAACCGACTCGATGAGAACCGACACAAAAAAAATTTCCGTTTGTAATGTTTTAGCACTACAACGCTCAATTTTTTTTTGGTTCTCATCCGACGGTTATCATCCGGCCTAGTACCATTCTTCCCCTCTGCTATTGCATGGCTTCTTCTATCCTTTTGCTTTGTTTCGATTCCTTCTCACTCGTGTGCTTGTCCCTTCCCATCACATCACCCAGGTATCCTCTCGTTCATTGGCTGATCGATCAGTGGGTCTTCCCACTTCATCCACTCCTCTCCTCGCTCATCCCTCATCATCACGGAGTATGAACACATTCGCAATGGCTCGACCTGGATCGAGACGGAATCCAGTGACGAGAACTCAATCCCATCTCCTAGTAAGCTTATATCCTTACCGCTTTCACTCACACTGAGATTACTCACCCACTCTTTCCATCTAACGTTTCCGAATCTTAACTCGCAACGACTTATTTCCTGTCTGTTCACTAGTCTCCGCAGCTAGTTCCTCCTTCTTCAGGAAGGGGAAAAGAAGGGGGAGATAATCAAAGGCCCACCCAACCGGGATTCTCTCCCAATATAGACACGACGAAGAAGGAGAGTCCTTCCTCTCCCAGAATGAGAATCGCAATTTTGTTATTTGTTAGATGGGGGCTTGTGTGCTGGTGGGGAGGCCTCGTCTAAGGGAAAGGAGAGAGTGAGAACAGACAGAAGGGGAGAATTCAGGACGGAAGGAGGAGAACTGACGAGAATGATGGAAGAAATCGAACAACGACGTATAGAGATGGAGCTACGGCAACTACGACACTCAATGGAACCCATCAACAACCTCCGAAGAAGAAGGTAACTAGAGGGAAGAGGGCAGGGAGGATACCCTTTGATGTGACCGGTGATAAGGTAATCCCTCACTCAATCTCATCACCATTGCACACGATTTCTTCCCCCTGCTGATCTCGCTTTCGCACACGACACGCAGAATTCAGAATCAGTCTAATGGAAGATGACGTCGCTCTTTGATTCCAGATGAACGTAAGAGAGAAGTCACGAAGGATGTTGAAGTACGTCCATGAACAGCGAGCAGCTCGAACTCTCTCCATCGTAGTCGGAGCATTCATTGCTTGCTGGCTGCCATTCTTCGTATGGTCACCGATTGCAGTCATCTTTCCCATGGTAAGAATCTTTAACCGGGCCACCTGAATAGGCTAATCAATTCTGGTTCAAATGGTATTATTAAGAAATGACGAAATATTTAATATTTTTGGTATTCTTCGGAAGACAAGCTTCTGTAGCGCGTGTATCTTGTTTATATTTGGGTCCTTTAGATCACAAGTTAAGCCTAGTCTATCCAATTCGATCTCCCACTGATCTCGCCTCGTCGTTGATTTATTATCACAACCTGCAAGAATCAGTGCACACGAGAGTGAGAATCGACACGTCTCATTTTACGACCGATGCCTCACTCCTTCCCTCCTTCCTCTCACTATCTATCAAGAGGAAGGACGAGGTGACCGATGCCGTCATTGGCAAAGGGAAGCAAATAGGCAGTCGCTCAACATTTTTACGATTCCCGAGAAGGAAACAGTCAGTAATATGAAGGGGACGAGTGACACTTTTAACGAGCGGATGAATTCAAGGAAAGCGAGAGATGGCTACTGAAAGATGAGTAGAGAGAGTGGAGAACGAAGGTCGCGGGATCGAAAGATCATTTACTTACTGCGCATTCTGGAAAGGGAAAATGTATTTAAAAAAATAAAATTATAATGATAATGCGGTATAATAATGGCAAAATAAAAGATCACAACGGCAAGAACTTAGCTTTAGAGCACCATCAATAGATTGTGAAAAAACAGTCTCGCGCGTTTAGCAGACATCAAAAAAATTTTCTATTGGTAATAAACATGAAAGCCCATAAATTTCTTCAAGTGTCTGGGTTCAGGGGTTAAGTAGTCTGCAGGATCTAAATTATGCATTTTCAGACAGCTAAAAATATCAGGGAACATATGACAGCAGACATGAACAGAAAAATACGAAATTCGTGGACCTAAAAGTTTGGCTTATGAAAACTGTTTAAAGTTACAAAAAAAGATCGTAAAAAAATAAACAAACATAATATATTTGCAGCTGGCGGGAACATCAGACCAAGTGTTCACTATCGTCACATGGGCAGGGCATCTCAATTCGATGCTCAATCCTCTCATCTATTCTCGATTCTCACGGGATTTCCGTCGTGCATTCAAGCAGCTTCTCACGTGCCAGAGAGAGCGAAAGGCAAATCAGCTTCGATATACTCAATCACAATCTTCTGAGATGTCGTATGAGTAGATTGTGTGAAGAAGCATGCACTGGGTCGATCCAAGTTATCCTCTTTCGCACTTTTTTCAGTCCAAACTTCATAGGCAATATTTGTCCACTTTGATCGGCCTTGCATGATATTTGTTAGTTGTGATGTACATATTTAGGCAATAGCACTCATCATCATATTTGTTAGCCTTCCCATATGCATATTTGTCGTGTTAGTAGTACCAGTGAGTTAGTTGCTCACTCTCTAGCATTTTCTCTTTCCTTTCCCTGCGTGTCCTTGCGCACTGGTGACATCAACAGATCGGTCTTCCCCTTCCTCCCTTCCCGTTTCTCTCTCTTTTACTCTTCAGCCAGTCACGTCCAGAAGGTCGTCATATTCGATCTCTTCCTTGATTCATAAGGCCATTCATTAGGCATAATCCGATCGTCTTCCGAAGACGTCACCTGCAGAAATATTTGTGTCTGTCTCTCAGTGAGCATCCCCCCATAGGCAATGAATATTTGTGTGTTTGTGCATATTGTGAGAATGCTCGATAATAAAGCCAAGCTGATGAATTGTTGTCATGCACCTGCCTGTAAATATGTTGTGAACAACTTAGAAAATGAAGTCTAGAAAAGTATATTCACTCAAATAACAATTTCTCTTTCTAGCGCTCAGACTATCCCGGTATGTGGGTGAGCCTAAATGATGTGTCTATAGAACAAACCTTCTATAGTGACAACCACCATTTATCGTGCACAGAAAAGATATGATAGTCGTGATTTAGAACGTAGTTTGGATGTTAGATGGATAATGGGATGAATTTAGGTGAAGAAGGCTATCAAGACTCCACTCTCTCTCGTCTTTACTCAGCTCGTTTCCATCACCCAATTCTGGGAGCAGCAAAACACAGCAGCGACAGAGGTCGAGCATCTGGAGTGAGAACAGCCCCTTGCTCTCCCCTTCCCTCCTCTCCTCACCCACCCTTCCCCCGATCACCCCTAGCCAAAATCTCTTTCAGTCACACAGTTGGTGATCTCAATTTCGGTGCACAGGATTGATCCTTCCTACCGTTTCCCAATTCCATCCCGATGAGCTTAGCTTCAATTGTCCATTGCTATAGCACCAGTACCAGTTCCGTGTTGCCTCAACGTCATTCATAAATTTCTCTTGTAATTTCTCCCCGTATGAGCCGTAGTTTCTCCGGGTTTATCCATCCCGTACCGTATATGTACATGCTTCTTGGGGTTTCAATAAATCATTCTTTATAGAAGGCTGATCACATAGTCAAATAGCAAGATACATTGTGGGGTCCGGTGACCAGAATAAGCGGGATGAGAAGAGATGAGGAGTGACACATGAAGCGATCGTATGATACAACATTCAATTAAATAGAACAATGACAAGTGAAACCAATGATCAATTTTGAATGATCCTATTACAATTTGGTTTCCTTCCTATCAAGAGATAGATTAAATGACATTAAATGAAGTGACGAAAAATATTTAAAGAAAGCGAACAAATGAGGGTACATAAATATTACTAAATGTGGCAACGACTAATTGAGTATTTTTTTTTGAGATTTTAATGTTTTTTGTTTTCTATTTTTTCTAAGCGATGGCACAAAAATTAGAGTCAAAATCACATAGTGACAAAATGAAAACATAACTGTACAGATGGAACAATAGGGAGATTGGAGGAGATGGGAATTTTGATGACGAACAATAATAAATGTGCGGTAAAACTTAGAGCGACCAAAAAAATACTGCTAATGACGGGAAATGAGAGCACTCTATGCGATGAAAGAGAACTATTCAAGAGATATGAACCGAAAGTGGTCTAGCTACCGATTGATGCAATAGTTGTGATCAATAGAACTGGTTTGAATGAGGATGAGAATTCTGATTCAAAAAAATAATTGATCAATGGTGGGAAATATGATGACTTCTACTGGTTTTTGATTGGGAATGAGTATTCTGATAAATATCTATGATGAAAAGATTCTGATAAATGCTTCTGTTTCATAGCTACATATTGCTGCTTGATAGCAAGAATGAGGTTGACGCAATGAATGAGATGGATTTGATTTGCTTACAATAGGTAGATTTGATCGATGACAAACGTGAAATGAGAGGGAGATACTATTCTGATAAAATAATAAATAATATTTGATAATGTGAATAACATGTGTGATAATATGGAATAATAGCGATATTAATGACACAACTAATGAGATGGGAAATCTATGGGGAATAATCTCTACTCTTCTTAACCTTTGTTATATTCCAATCTTCGTATTGACCACTCCAATGAGTGCATTTCTTCTTATTCTTTCCGTAATTGGGTAGTTCTCCATTCTTTGGAGTACATCTCTCACAGAACCAAGGAGCATCTCCTTCGGGAACATGCACTAGGCCGACACATTGCCTGAATTAGTGAATATAAATCAAGTGCCAATATCTTGTGACATCAGTTCATAAGAAATAATATCCCCTCCAGCAATTGAATATTATGCATAGTAGTTTTTATAGAAATAGCTTCAGTAACCTATTTGTATATGCATCTTTAACGAAAACTAGATTAAAGGTAGTGTTATATTTAACGTAAATGTTATAATAGCCTATTGCTGCCCAATATACAGTAGCCCATGAACACAGTGACTCACCAATGGAACCACGAATCGCAGCAGTCGCAACCGATCATTTCGGCTCCATCGACATAAGCAACCGAACACACGGGACAAATCCAGATCTGAATGGAATATATTATTTCATGGTTAATTCAAATAAAACGTACCACTTCTACTTTCTCCTCTTCCTTCTTCCTCTTCTTCTTCTCGGGAGATGATTGTAACGCCAAATCGAAGGCAGTCTGCTTCTTCTTTTGCTGAAAATTATTACATTATTACTTATTCATGGATGAACACTACGGAAATGTCCAAAGATTCTCATTATATGTTATTCATCACACATCTCTACGTAGATAGTAATCATTGATACCTTATATAATTATTACCTTTTCTTTCTCTCGTTCCTTCTCTCTTTCTCGTTCCCTTTCTCGTTCTCTCTTCTCCCTTTCGATCCTTTCTCTTGCTTCTTTCTCTGCTTTGACTCTCTCCAACCTCTCCTTTTCTTCTCGTTCTTTCTCCCTTTCTCTCCTCTCCTTCTCTCTTATCCTCCTTTCTTCTTCTTCTCTTTCTCTCTCCCTTTCCATTCTCTCCTTCTCCTTCTTTGCTTTCCTTCTTCTCTCTCTTTCCTTCCTTTCTTCTTCATCAGATGAAGATGACGAGTCAGAACCCTGAAGAGAGAAAGGTCTCAATCTCTTTCCCATCGGTCGTTATGGTGAATGTTATAGAGCCATCGAGTAAATAGCCATCTGATAAGAGCTCGGCTTTTATCTCTCTTTCCCTTTATTACATCTCTCACTCAATCGAATGTCTTGTGTACAACAGCGACACTCTCACATGTCGATCAAGAATAAAACCCGAGAAAGGAGAAATGACTAACCGAAGCTTTGGAGTGTTTGTGTTTCTTGTGCTTGTGTTTCCATGTTCGTCTGAAATTATTATAAATATAGTTATAATTTTAAATTTTTGTTAAGTTTATACGTATAAATCGTCGAAAAATGATATCAAAATTGTCACAATTTGATACAGAAAACTTACTCTTCCTGGAAGAGACTGGGCGCCGATTCGGGAGTTGCCTTCAGCTCAGCCTTTGTAACAGGACGAGGCTTAGGTACGACAGTTATCGGAATGGGAACGGGAAGGGAAGAAGAAGACGAGGCAGCAGTTTCCATCGTATGATCGATACTGAATGATAGAGAATATTATGGCAAGGAAAGATGAGAAAGAGACTGCACTATACAAAAGAGACGATTATACTAATGAGTTCGGTAATGTCGTGAATAATAAATAGATGAACACGGGGATAACAAAGAAATGATTACTGACGGAGTTTTGATCTTTAGCTTGAGAAGAGGAGACGATGTTGTTGGTTGATTAACAGATGCAGCAAAGGCAGGAACGGTAGAGGTAGAGACAAAAGAAGGAGGAGCTTGAGACTGGGAGGAAACTCCGCCCAGTTTGATGGTTAACTTCAGTCCCGTGCCTGCAAATGTAGATTTATGTATTTTATATAAAATATATCGAGATAAGGGAATTGGATAAATGTCTCGAAAGAGAAGTGAATAGGGACCAAATCGTAATCTTTAATTAAGTATGAACAACTGAAACTTTGAAGTTAGAGAATTATAAATATATTTTAATGAAAAGAGTAGATGGGAATTGGATCAATGTCACGAAAGGTATGTGTCTAGGGAATAAATCGTGTTCTCTAATTAGAAAATTCGAAATAGCGAAACGTCGAATTTAAATAATTATAAATATATTTAGAATGAAAAGAGTTAACGGGAATTGGATGAATGTGAGGAAAGGGAAGTGAAGAGATAGACACTAATTCGTATTCCTTGAAATAGAAAGGATTGTAATAAGGTCGATTGGCAGTGAAAGAGGAAGAGAGAACACTCACTCTTATTCGGATCAATCTTATCTTGAATGGGAGATTGATCGACACTCTTCTCTTTCTCCAATCTCTCTCTTTCCTCCCTTTCTTTCTTCTCTCTTTTCTTCGCTTTCTTCCTCTCTCTTCTCTCTTCATCATCTCGATTCGTGGAAGAGTCCTGCAACAAGAAAAGGATCTTTCCCTCTTACAATCCCATTGAATGAGTTCACATAAAGTGAATGGGTTCAATCTCACATGATTCCTTCCAATTAACGCACCCCTCATTTAGTATGTTTTCTGCTGCACATAAAGATGAATGTACCCCTCAACAAGAGGAATCGATAATCTTATCTCTCTCTCGAGAAGGGGAAATTGGTTGGATCTCTTCTTCTCCTTTCGAGAGGGTGGTCGGCACAACGGAGATTAAGAGACTTTCCCATAGCAACGCCCTTCAACTATTCCCATTTTGTAGCTACATTCGCCTCTCATCTCTCGTCCCTTCTAGTTGAAATGTCTCTCGAGTTTCCTCTTCTCTCTACTATCAGAAGGTAAGCATTCGACTCTCCCTTCTCTCATTATTACTCTTATTATTACTGTAAATGCCCTCTAAAATCATCATTATAATACCTTCTCGTCGTCTTTTTCCTTCTTGTCTTTCTTGTGCTTCTTCTTAATCTTTTCTCCGTCTCTTTCCTCTCCATGCTTCTTGATCTTGATAGGAGTAACAGTTCTCTCTTCCCTGAACAAATATCATTTAATATTAGCCAGGAGTCCCTGTGCAATGGGATAGGGTGCCACTAGGTCGGATGAATACAATCGGATTCATTCTGAATTTCTATTTTGTTGATGACTTTTTTTGGTTTTCATCCAGCATGTTGTCATCCGAATGTTAACATCCACCTAGTCGAGAGGGAGAGTACTCACATCGGTGTTGGTTCCTGCATACTCATATTGAGAGGGAAGGAGGTTGGTCCACTCGGAGGGAGAACACTGTCCGGAATGTCTTCCATCACACAAGGAATCGTTGAGGAATCGTCCTTATCTTCTTCAACTCGAATTGCTGAAAGAGAATAGAGAATGAGACCGCCTATGACACCTCTTCCCCTTCCCCTTCTCTCTGTCGCTGAATTTAAAGTAGAAACCATTTGAACAACGACAGCAAAAGTTCCCTTTGACGTTCCGACACTAAACCGCTGGCAAACCTACAGTACTAGAAGAACGAGACAACTCAGCAAGAAAGTATCTAGATATTTCGAAAATCTATGACTTTTCAAATGACAACTATGTAAGGAGTTTTGCATAAATTTCACGGAGCAATTTTGAGGAAGTTCCCCTTGCTTACCTTCTAATTCCCTCGGTTTTGGCGTGTCCACACGAGGAGTTGCAGATCGACGAGCAGCTTCTACAATGTATTTATTAACGTTAATATACAGTATCCTCATAGTGAGGCAAATTCATGGGCTAAGTCTAGACATCCTCACCTTTCTTGGCAGCGTGTAGTAGCTTCCTCTCTTCGATCTTAGCTCGCTCCTTCTCTTCTTTCCTCTTCCTCTCCTTCGCCTCTGGAATGAGATGAGTCTAACCTATGATTATGACATCTCCCAATTCGTAAGGTGAATTCGAGGAGAGGCGGAAAGAGGAAATATCCGGACTCATTTAATTCCTCACCTCTTCCTTTCATTGAATGGGATCACCAAGGGCACCTACGATATCACAATGACAACGGAGAATTGGGAGATATTGAAGAAATTGATAGGGAGAAATCGTACTAGTAGGACACTGGCAGACTTATACCCTTTTTCCTCTTAGACTACTACTGGTAGTCATTTTAAGGGCGTGAATTGCTCAAAAGCGCAATAGTCGTTAAGGTGTTAATAGGGTCCCGAATTCATTTCCAAGTCTAAGTTTGTTTTTAGAGTAGATCAAAATGGTTATACGGTAGCGCCGCGATATGATTACTTGGAAGGAAATATTTATATAATTATGGCAGTATTTTGAAACATACCTTGCACAGTATGGAAGCGCTTCACCCATGTTTTAATAGATGCTTACATTTTCGATCCAAAGCTCATTGAGGACCGATCTGACTAGCTCATTTTCTGACTAGCTCGCAAATGCTAAAAAAATTTTTTAAAGATCCCGACTTCGAGTGGGCCCAACTTCTTTATAACTAGCGCTATTCGATTTGGATACGTGTGTTTCAATGCAGTTAACAAAAAGGTAGCTCGCTGGTGAAGACCTGCGGTGTTATATTTTTATATATTTTTTTAAGAATGATAAAAAAAGCGCTAATATTGATTTTTACCAAATTAAAATATGATGATTTGAGCAATGAACAAAAATTAATCTAACCAATGGGATTTTAATCGAGAGAGTTCAATGAACCAAAAAATCACATACGAAGTGCATCACTAATGCGCAACGGAAGTCATGCTAAGGTTCCCTCTATATCTGATAAAATATGAAATATGCATAGGAAGTATAAAATCGCACACAAACTCGTTTCTTTAATAAAAAAATTATGCGCACTTAAGTAAATCACCTTCTGCATTCTTATTTGCGCTATAGGAATGCAGAAGTTACCATTCCATCTAGTTACCATTCCATTGCATTTTGAAAAAAAAAGTTTAAAAAATCAAATTCTGTTTATAAAACTACAACTTTCGAATATGCCCTCTCGCTGATCTTTTTTCGAAAACAAAGATATTTGTCGTTACTACTGAAACGATTTATATTTGATGTGCAATGCCCAACTTTTCCTCACCTTTCTCCCTCAATTTCCTCTCGTTATCTTCCGTAATCGTCCTTGCCAATTGTGCAGCTTGTAACCGAATCTGCTCCTTCTTCTCATCCAGCATCCGCTGCATTTCTTGTTCCGCCCGTCGCCTGAGATTAATTAATGAACCAACTATCAAAACACGTTAATCATGCTCTATCCCATGTAGACACATTATAAGAATCGCAGTTGCTAGACGTTTCACATTATCCATGCGCCTAATATTTAGTTAACAGTGGTTTGAGACGCTAGACTTTTCACATTATCCAAACGCTTATTTGTACTAAACATTAGTATTAGTGGCTAGACATTGAGAGTGGCTAGACGCATATTCCAATCGCTTCGTCAATCAATCGCTCCCCTATGCGCTTCAGTGAGATCTATACTTATCAACTCACTGTTCTTCCTTCTGCTTTTCTTTTCTCTCCTTCTCCAATCGTTGCTGTTCCCTTGACTTCTCCCTCGCTCGTTCTCGCTCCTGAATGGAATATTACTGTATTCTTTCAATTTCCATATCTTTCCATTTCTCCAATTCTCACATCAAATCAGTCGTTAAATGCTCAGATGAAGGATTTGTGAATATTCACCGATTAACTTTCAACGCCTTTTTTATATAAAGCAAATTTTCCTTTATCGTACCTTCGCCTCTTCTCTTGCAGCAACTCTCTGTGCTTCCTTCATCGCTTCCTTCTCAGCAGCTTTCTCCATCTCAATTCTCTTCACTTCGTCAGCCACTTTCTTTGCTTTCTTCTCCTCCTTAAAATTAAACATCACTGGAAGTCATTTAAATTGCGTAGAAGCATGATCTATTACAACTAGGGGAATTTCGATATTTCTCGTGGACAGAATCGAGCGCATTGATTGGATTAGCGAGAGAGTGAGGGGAGAGAGGAGACTAATCCAATCAGTGAGAGTCTAATTCATTCTTCATTCTTCACTCGCAAAGCGACCGCGACCGTAGTAGTAAAGGTGCGAATAGTATCTCGAATTCATTCAGTGTCAGCGTTTTTAGGGTAATGCTTATTAGATGGAGTGCTAATTCCTCAATTGAGACTACCGTACTTTTCTCGCCCTCTTCTCTTCCTTCTCTTTCCTTCGCTTCTCCTCATCTTTCATCGTAGGAGTGCTGAAATGGATCAGATTCTAATTATGCTACTGTAGCTTTCTATCGCATCGGACACATCTACTATATCCCTCTACCGTTTCCCTATACAATATCATTATACCGGGTCCCTCTAACGTATAGCTGTACGCCACTCTATCACATGTCCTACAGTATCTTCCTGCTTCATCCTTACTTCTTGAATGGAGTTGAAGTGGAGGGTCCATTTCGTCCAAATGGATTCGCATCAAAGAAGAGTGGTTCCTCTCGATCATCTCTGGAATGTTCTTTTGCTCTCTATGGTCTTACTCCGAATCGATAAGACTCATGCCCCCGAGAAGCGCAAACACTTCTCAGATTTATTCGTCGAGAGTGAGAAAGGAAGTAAGACAGAGACTAAGAAAGGAGAGGTGTCATGGACTTCAACCCTTTCGCCAAATCAATATTCCATTTCTATGAGAATTCATCTTCCAGACGATTAATCTTTTCCGAAAATGGGACCAAGAAGAAGGGGAAATGAGATGGGTCGAGATAGAAAAAAAGAGGATGAAGAGATGGATGATAGGAATATTGGATTGGTATTAAGGACAGATTGTGGATGCACTTTTAGATTTCCTGACCAATACCAATACAAAATTAATTGCTTTTGAGGGCTCTATCATAATAAAAACCAAGGTATTAGTCTATCCAACATCTGAATTGATTGGAAATTCTCATGATTTTGGATGTTTAATCAGCATCTCTGAAGCACTTACGGTGAATCGATGAGATCTCTGCCGGGGGTACGAGGAAGGGGAATATCAGTCTCTTCGGCTGGATCTGGATTTGTAATAGTGATTTTGATCAAATGTCCAATGTAATCACTTACCATCAAATAGATTAAGACTGAGAAGAGGTTTGGGATGGTCTCGGTCCATTTTCTCGTTCTTGACCGGAGTCGATTTAATGGGTGTTGTACCTCCGAATTGAAGTAAATCCGAAGGAACTGATGCGTTCTCCTATAAGATATCGATGAGAAATGAGTGAAGTGGGAGACTAATGAAGTGGAAGAAGAGAAGAGAAAAGGACTCCTAAGGAAGGACGACGACGAGAGAAAGAAATTCGATGCTCTGCCCTTTTCTCTAGCGAGTTTACGAATATAGTCAGGAACGAGGGGTGAGAAGGAATGAAAGGAGAGCGAATGAATAAGAGGCTTCTCACACTTTCACAAATGACCTAAGATGAGCGAGGAATGAAGCCAAACTAACGCGCGGCGCCAGAGAGCCGTTTTCTGATCGAATAATTCTGCAAGAGCAGTGCAAATATCTCACGTCACAAAATTCTGCAAGATCAAATTACCACACGCGGTTTTTGAAGCGCAGGCTTGAAGGAAATTTGTGGGCGTTGGACTCACGGGAATATTTTGTACTAGATATTTCCCGTAATTGAAGGTATGACTAACCTTGATGATTGGAGTATTCGTCCTACTCTTTTCTTCCTTCTTGATCTTATGGGGAGTCTTCTCCTTCGCTGGTTTTCCAATTCCTTTCAAAGTCGACGGAGGACGAGAGGAGTTCGTTGACTTATCCTTGTCTTTCTCTTTGTGCTGAAAGAGAGGAAAACTCAAAGAGTGCAATCGAACATTGAAACTGCGAGGGAGGAAAAGAAAGGGAGAAGTCGAGCGGAAGGACGAGTCTGGACGACAAGCTAACCTTCTTGAATTTGTGATGGATCCCGTTTGTCGAGGACACCTCACTCCGTTGTTCTGTCTCTCTCTTTATCCTCTCTTCTTCTTCCATTCGTCTCCTCTCTTCCTCCGTCTTTCTTCCTTTCATAACCACAAGAACAGGCGGATTCTTGTCCTTATCCGTCTTCTTCATCCCATAATTAGTGGCGTCAGCTCCACAGAATCCGGGTACGTCCCCTTCGAAGCGAGAGAGACTGAAAGAGGGAGAGTGAAGAAGAGAAGAGAGGAAGGGATGCCAATGAATAAGTAATTGACACTCAAATGGCAACAAACGTACTAGTCCGGCCGGCTTTTCTCAAATGAAGCAGCATGATTATCAAATTGATCCAATGCAGTCGAAGTGGAGGGAATTGCCACTGAAAATATTGTTGCAATTTATTACCATTTCAAAATAATTAAATTTTGACAAAATTCTACACTATACTACACTATAATATTATAATTTCTGAACTTCACATCAAATTATGATAATTTATTATAATTTCTGAGGTTCACTGTGCTCTTTTCCTGATGAATATTCAAACGTTTCTGGGATAGCTCTCCAATTCAATGAATTTCGAAATAATTGCTGTTGCTCATACCATGCGCGTCTTCCCTCTCCTCTCCAGATGGTCGAATACCAGGCAGAAATCGGGGAATATGCGGTGGTCTCGACATCTTCTCCTCTTTCGATGCTTTGTACCCGTTAATTCGATGACATTTGGGAATGTCCACAGGGAAGAGAGGTAGCTGTAAATAGGACTGTTACTCTGGGAATTTACTTCTTTCCACTCATTTCTCTCACACAGACGGCTCATCCAATTCCTATTGTCTATTCGAGTAGTTGGGACCTATTTATAGTATTATTACGAATCGTAATTTACGATGTGTGCATATGGATTCCCTTCCCCTCATCTTTCTTCTCTCCTCTTCACAATGACTCACGAGAAGCGTCAACCGAATCGAATAGAGAAATGAAAGGCAATCCGACTCTAGGCCCCCGCTCTACTCATTTCGTCCCCGAAATTGTTGTGACTCCCCCAAAAAGGCGCTTCTTCCTCCCTTCTTCTTTTCTTTGCTCTTTTTGTTGAGGGCTATCGCAGAAAGAAAGAAAGGAGTAGAGATACCGGATGAACCGGATGAACAATTTGCATTTAGATTGGAAAAATCAAGAAATGCATTGTTTTCGCCCATAAGGTCACGATTTCAACAATAATAGCGAAATCCTGAAGTTATGCATGATCTAATATTTGAGTGTACGATCATTGATGTTTGGCTTCTTGTTAAAACATCACGGACCAAGAATGAATTGCTCAGAGGCATATAGTACAAGTTTGGTGCTTCGATGGAGAGACGAAACTGACCGGTGGAATGGGTGCGATTGATGACACTTGTTCGAGATATGCATGGAAGTCAATTCGATCGAATTTCATCGCACTGAAGGCATGCGAGAGATCGTCCATTGCAGGTTGTGAGCGACCGCCTGCAAAGAATTTCACTAATTTGTATATACAATTAACGTTCTTCTCTCTTCCTCTAATTGTTACTATTCCTAAGGGAAAACCGCCTTCAAGGAATTTTATTCAAATTATACAACCAATCACAATTAGAATTTGCTATCCTCTATAGTTGGTATTGATATTGACTACGAGTCAATAGAATAGTGGTTGGTGGGTCTTCATATTTACGATTATATCATTACCCATTTATATCTTCCCCTAATCGTAACTGTCCGTAATGGAATAATGCCAGAGGGTAGATGCTAATCTCACCAAGCACTGAATCGGTGCGATCCATATCAGAACAATTGCAGTTACTATTGATTTACACTGATCAACCACTATTTTTCAAAATATTCTTGGTAAGATATCTGTTTGCACATCTTCTAGTCAATAAGTTGGCCATATCATAAGTTTAGTCGATCGATTCTTAGCGTGGGTTTTCGCTTCTCATTTTATGGCTTCCGCTTTCTCTCATTATCGGCTTCCCGTTCGGATTAAGCTCATATTTCACACCTTCTATGGCTTCCTTGTAAGGACTTCTTGCATGGAATAGACCTCGACCTCTCTCTCTCGCTTGTATGAGTAGGGATGAGAGGGACAGAGAAGGAGAGAGGGAGGAGGAGGCACGATTGATTGATTATGGAGGGGGGTGGTTGTGGTGCGAGGGGAGAGAGGGGCCGAGAAGGGAAGGAAAGAAGAGAGGGGATTGGGACAGGTATCGAGAGTGGTCACAGGGAAAGAGAGAGAGAGAGAGACAGTTTACACACATGCACACTTGCATGCTTGTACGAGTGAAGGAGAAAGAGAGAAGAGACAATCACATATCAGGACAATGCGATAATCCATTGATCAATCAAATGTATTCACTATATTTCCCCTATATGATCAATATATGGAAAGACTTACAATATTCTCCGGCCAATTTGACTTCCTTGCACAATTTCTCCATGAATCGAACGGCGACGTCAGTAATTACATTGAGAGGACCCTCTTGAGCATGAGTGAATCCCACATTGTCCAACAACGCGCCCATCGCTTTCTATAATTACAAATAATAACAATAATAATCAATAAATCCATATCGATCAACACTTGCCCATCACTATTAACTATATAAATTAATACTAAAATAATACTAAAACTAGTATGTCCTCGATCAATACATCCTGAACAATCCAAATCGCTTTAGGCGTGAAAAGAGTTGCCCAACATTGCGCAAAAACCGGGCCTCTCAGCCATCGATTGATGCGATTTAGCGCAATAGAACTCGCCACAACCATAAAAAGTGACAATGAAATGGGAAAAAGTGAGCAAAGCTGACCCTCATTGTGAGTACAGCGACATCGTCTGGATCTGGATACGAGGGGGTCGACGATGAAGCCATCTGAACTCCATTCTGAGTAGAAGTTGATGGAGTAGACGACGTCATCCCTCTCTCTTGATGATTTACCTTAAGAGAAGCAACGGATTTATGAGAGAAAGAGGGAAAGAGAGGGAAGGATCTGACCTGATTAGTTAGCAACGTGGACTCTTAAGGCGTTCGCACGAGTCGACCCTTCGCGAGATGAGCATTGAACCCCCTGGAAGGAATGGTGAGAAGTGGAGTCAGACGGGAATAGCCACTGGCATACTGCAATCCTCGTTTCCGTTTAGTGTATATTTGGTTGCCCGAACGGCGCAATTCGGCTTAATTGCAATGTGCAGTAAGGAAATGTTGCGTTGCTCGATAGCGAGAGAGAGCCGATTAGAGAAAGAGAGGCCGAGATAAGAACGAAATGATGGAGATTTGAGATAGAAGTGGAGAGTACTCATTAGTAAGGCACGAAACCACGAGCACAAGCGGGCTGGCTATCTCTTTAGTTTATTGTACCGTGCGCGCGCACACAGTCAGGCAATTCCCTGCGAGAGCCCAGAGAGAGGGGAAAACCCCTCCTCCGCCCCTCCGCTGGGGGAGGGGGAAGGGAGCCCACGCTGTTACACAATAACCTCCCCTTTCCAAAGGGCTTTCCTAAACAAAGATAATGAAACGAGTGAGAAACATTGCCAAAAACTCTACTCTCTGAGTAGGGAGAAGTTAGAGAACGAGACAGACACCTGAAAAAACTCTTGCAAGCGAGGGAAAATTCCTTTTCTCCCCTCATCAAAGCAGTGATTCAGTTAGGAAAAGATGTTTTCTCCCCTCAAGGATTTGTAACTAATGAGCGACTGCAAATCTGGAGAGGAAATTCTCCCCCATCATCTCTCCAGATGTAATATTCTCTCTTGTTCATTTAGAGATGGGAAGAAGCCAGGTGTTTGTCGAAAATGAACGGGGGAGATTTATACCCTTTCACCCATCATCCATCCCTCACGAAAAGAGGATGGGAAAAGAAGGAAAAGAGGTTGATTGGTACATGATCTATGCTCTTTTTCCTAAAGGATGATTAAGGATGAGCGACTCACACGGAACCACTCAGCAAAGCACTGAAACAGCTCCGTATATGGTCCCAAAACATGAATGAATTAGCCCTCCCCCTCAATCGGCTTTGAGAGAAGACTATGCAATTCTCTTCCCACACAGGTACATTTATGGATGGGAATGAATAGTTGTTGCTCCCATTCTTATCTTATCATAGAGATGTCTTAGTCCAGTAAGGACAACGATACACTATTCTAGAGGCGACAACAGTTCTCTCTTCTCTCTTCTTCTCACTACTTGTTGCTCTTCCTCCCTTACTTTCCTATTCAAAGTGACCATGTTTTCACTATACGTACCATACACGAGTCTCTCACCTCTCTTCAAGCTATCTCCCTCTACAATAAGATCCTATTCCCATCTCACAATGGTTAGAAATAATTTCTTCCCACCACACCTCTTACTCACTTTTTCCTTTCTATTCGTTCCGTTCTAATTCACTCTCAATTCGTCCCTTGTTCATAATGGTCACTCCCAGCGAGTGAAAGGAAAAGAGGCAACAGGACGGAGCCGGATTTGAAGCAGAGTGAGAGGAGGAAAGAGTAGAAGAATCATTGCGAGAGAGAGAGGAATGAGTAGGTGATCAATTCCATCGTTATTCAATCCCCTTTGATCTCTTGATCGGAGTTCCTCAGTCCAATCAGCCTCACTCCTCCTTCTCTCGAGTCCCTTCTCCTTCTTCCAGCCCTGTCCTTGTTTCCTTATCCAATCTTACAATCTAAGTTCGTCCCTCCACTCCCTTTCTCTTCTCGCTCTTACACTTCCTCTCGGTTCCACAACCCCCGCTTCCCACTCACCATCGATTATCAATTGACTATAACTCACTCGTTCCAAGAGATAGGACAATCGCCTTATGGGTTCTCTTCCCCATACTCGGTACTAGGTCAGATGAGAACCGTCGGAGAACCGAAATAAATTTGTTTCTCCGTTTGTGGTATTTAGAACATCCTGACAAAATAAAACAACGCTCAATAATTTTTTGGTTCTCATCCAGTCAGTTCTCATCCAGTACCCCAAACTCCCTCCCATTCTTCTCTTCACGAGTTATCCGCCTTTCCCTCTATCTCAGTTTCGGGCCTCAATTCCCTTTCTGTTCTCGTTTTCCCCTTCTCGCATCTATTCTAGTCCTCTGAGAACGTCCAGACACGCGAAATTACGCTTGATCGACGATTTTCCATTGTTGTCTTACTCATTTGCGTTCACATTACACTATGTGGCGAATAGTATTTGAGTGAATTTATCAGCAAGTCTTTTCGCACCCAATCGTCTCTAATTCAATTTGACCCTTTTCCTCTCTTCCATCATCTCTTCTCTCTCTCAGTCAGTTGTTCTCTTCAGGATCTTCCTCTCTCTTCTGCCCTCAGCAATGGGCAGCAAAGTCGTAGCTGTAGAAACGAAGAGGCCGGATATGACGGAGTAAGTCATTTTAATTTCTAGTAACCACTCCAATTAATTGATGATCAAGCTAACTCTATTTCTGAAACATCCCAAACGAATTATGACCTCATAATGTGAATGATTTTCTCTCTTGAGTGCTAGTTGCATCCTATCCATCTTTTCTCTCTCAATTCCATGTCCTCCTTCTCTCTCTATTCACGAGTCTCCTCCACTTATGCCAATTGATGCGAATGTCAAAACGTCTTCGTTTCCCTTCACTTTTCACCCACTTTCGAGCAGTTTTCCCGAGACCTTTCTCATCCTTTAACTGATCAATCTTTGCTCGTGTACTTTTAGTAGAATTTTGATGAGAGTTGTGATCGTGAGAAGGAAGCAATCATCAATCAATGAACAAACAATAGAATCTCCATTGGGAACTGTCGTAATCGGTGTCTTCTCTCTTCCTCTCCTCTTCTTCTTCTCCCAGTCTCTTTCATGCTTCGTCTTCTCTCTTGTTGTCCGTTCCTTCTTCTCTTCCTCTCTTTTCCTATAGTCGTCCTTCAATTCTGAAACGAGTCCATGAAATGGCGCAAGCTCTTCTCAGGTGATTTACAAGTGCTCGTACACTGACGTTTCTCCTCCATTTCCAGGAAGGATCGATCACCTTCGAAGGGGTCATGCATGGAGTCTTTCGCACGATTTCCCGTCTATATCACATGCATTTGTGCGAATGCTATCTTTCAGGTGAATCTAAAGCAAACTTTTCCATTCTATTTGAACTGTACTCTAAGAAAGATCGCAACCATGCTGATTGCAGGGAATGATTGTGAACGGGTTCATATCAACTTCCATCTCGAGCATTGAGAAACGGTGAGATCTGCAGAATGTTTCGTGAAATATTGAGAAAATATCAGGTTTAACCTCTCCTCCACCAAATCGGGTATATTCTCTGCAACGTACGATGTTGCAGTGGCATTGATGCTAATTCCTCTCTCCCTTTACTCAAAGAGAAGTGAGTGAAATTGAAGGGCCATGTGGCAAGAGGCTCGTCACTTTACTGACGAGGGCACTGAAATTCAATCTGAATTCTCAGTCTCTGGAACGGAATTGCATCTCCCCAAAGGGAACTTCAGTGCAATACTATGCAATTTCAGTTAATAAAAGTCGTGTAATCGGTGTTGGAATGATACTGGTTGGCCTGGGATCACTGTGCATTGTTATTCCTCAATTCTCCGAAGGAAACTACTCCGTGAGTCTCAATGCCATTTTCTTTCTTACACCAATCGTATAAATTCACCTTGTTCAGGTTGGTAGCCTGCAATCAGACCACTGCGATCCAACGAGAGATGACTCGTGTATGGAACAACCTGTTTCTGACTGGTGAGCAAGCAAAAATAGCCATCGACACTATACAATTTTCTATACGATCATTAGCTTGATGATGTGCGAGTGTTTTCTTCATGATACGAGCTATTGAGCATTCCCAGACGGACAATGGAATAATAATCGTGATTATTCGCAGGGCTTTTCCCATTCTTCTCGCGTCTCAGCTTCTGGTCGGAGTCGGCGCCGCTCCTCTATTCACATATGGATACTCGTGCATTGATGAGTTCGATGCGCATAAGAGAACGGGCAAGAATATGGGTAAGGGATTCGTACTAATAAAGGAAAGAGAAGATTAATGAGGATCTATTGCAGCTCTCTTCATGGGAGTATCCACTCTCGGTCCTGCAGTTGGTTTCATTGGAGGAGGATATCTGCTCAAATTATGGGGAGATATTGGAAAGACTGATTATCATGAGTCAGTTATTACAACAGCTACAACAGCTATAAATTTGATTAGATTAGTAGACACAACGGTTGTTTTGAGTGCCAATGACCTCGTTATTTGCCGTTTTGTCATTTTGTGTTCCCTTGGGGTTGCTTGTTTATCCGATGTTGTGACGCAGTTGGGCGATAGAGGGGAAGTGTAATGAGGGAAGGAAAATATTGGCAGGGAACATTTGAGAGACTCCCGTACTTTGAACCGAGACTTCCGTTGTGCATCCATCATTCAGCAAACGATCTTGATAGTTCAGATCTTGGCCGGGTGTGATGAAACTAATTATGAATAAACTCTTCACAGTTCACATCTTAGTCAAGTGAAATTAAACTGATCAACGATCATAGAAACTTTACTCATTCGTTGGATTTTCAGACTTGGAGTTGCCGGAACTCAAGATTCACGATGGTACGGTGCATGGTGGATTGGATTCGTCATCGCTGGCATTGGATGCATTCTTGCCGCCATTCCAATGTGCTTCTTCCCCAGAAAATTATATGGTTGGTGCTCTCATAAATTACACAGAACAAAGATTCGTCTGACGCTCTCACTTCCCAATGTTCTTTCGTTGATTATTGCTGTGAGATCATGAGAATCATGAGTGTCAGACCATTGATCCGTTGAACCATACCACAACCTGCACGAATGCATTGATTCGATGTGTGATCTGATACGAAGGGCAAACACTTCGTATTGTGTACATGTGTTATCGTGTCACTCTTGTAGAATCTACAATAATCGTATTTTCAGATACTGAGGAAAGAAAGAAAGACGATGTGGCGCTCACTCACAAGAAGCTCGATGTTGATTATTCCGGAGATAAATGGGAGTATTTCAAGACGTTCCAGGTTCGATATTCAATGTTTGGTTAGACACAATTGAACCAAAATTTACATAAATTATTGAGAAATGGTGCTAAATTCCAGCTGTTCCTCTACAATCGAACGTGCATGTCTCTTATCGCGATGCAGACCTTCGAGAGTCTCGTTATGAATGGATACATCACTTTCATTCCAAAACTCTTCGAAAACTTATTTGGATATTCTTCATCGTGGTCTGCAATGCTCACTGGAATAATCGTCGTTCCGATGGGAGTATTGGGGAATTGTATTGGAGCATTTCTTGCGGGAAAGACCAACAACTCATTCACGTAAGTATTTTCATTTAAAAAAGTGTGGAATTAATATAAAAAAACAACATATATATATATTAATCATATTCATATTAATAAATGAAAATTAGTGGCACTCACTTATATGAAAGTCTTGATTACGAATTCCCTTCATCATTGTTAATCTCTGATCGATGGATGTGATCTTCAGATCTATGATGAAGACTACGATCGTTCTCAATCTGATCGTTGTTGCTTGCTCTTCCGTTCTTTTCCTTCGTTGTGATGAACGACCGATTGCAGGGATCAATAGGGGATGGAGGTGAGAAAGGAGACTAAACGAATGAAACATAACTAAGAACATAGTAAAAACAAGGAACCAAATTCAACATTATTTGTGTTATCATTTTCATTATAATATTAAATTATTGTGAAAAGTGTGACACGTCGTCAATTCAGTAACTCTTCCATCGGCACAACATGCACTGCCAATTGCGAGTGTGATCGCATCTTCAATCCAGTGTGTGATAAGAGAAGCGGCGTCTCTTTCTTCTCGCCCTGCCATGCCGGATGTCAGCGACCACTCGATGTAAGAGACAATGTGTGAAACCCATGATATTATGATCATGAAAATAAACTTAAATAAAAAAGTATAGGCTATTCATGGCACTTGTGTCCTCTACTAAAAATATCACTATCACGCGATAGTACGTAAAATAACGCTTGAGAAATATAAAAATACACTAATCCAAACTCTTTCAGCACCTGACAGCTCAGGACTGGAGTGGTTGCACGTGCCCTGATTCCTCCCATGTCTCCAAGGGATGGTGCACTGTGGATTGCAATATCACTCAGGTAGACTTTTTTCAGATTATAATTTTAAATTTACAATTGCAGGTGATGTTCTTCACTGTATTCGCCATTATGGCAGCGACGATATTCTCGGGCGGTCCATTGCTACAGAATGCGTCTCTTAGGTGAACATTGAAGAACCAAATAATCATAGAATAGGAAAACGCCCACTAAATGAAACCTCTTCTGCAGAGTAGTCTCATTTGATCATCGAGACCAGTTCATTTGCTTTGGATGGATGTGGATGCGAGTTTTCGGTAAGAATATTTTTATTTTTTTAAAGTATATACATGTTCACCTTTTCCAGGTTCGATTCCGGGAGCGGTTGTATTCGGAATGTTGATAGACACGACGTGCCTTCACTGGATGAAAGACTGTGGAGATTCACAAAAATGTGTACTTTATGATACGACCAAGTTGTCGTTGTACACCTTCCTCTTTAGTGAGTGATCCAATTTTTTTTTATAAAATATCATCACCATATGTAATTTTTTTCAGCGATAATCACGAAGTTGGCCGTATTGTTAGCTCAGATCTCAGCTTGGAAGAGTTACGTGCCCATCAAGGGCTGTGAAGAGGAAGAAGAGGAAAAGGCCCAAAACGAGGCTTAGATTATTAGTATATTGTGCGAGTATTTCACTTCAAGTGACTGTGCTTCAAGCACACCCTGTCTGTATTTAGTCTAGCGAATTGAACGGTTCATTCTCACAAATCAACTCTTTCTTCTCATCATCGACTTAGATTGTGCATCTCGAACGATGTGATAGCTTTCCAATCAATTTTGTTGTTTTTCGCCCGAATTTTACGACTGGTATCCCATCTCGTCCTTCTTTCTTTATGCATTAATTGTTGTGTTTCCCAGAATTGAATAAGTAAACACTTGATAATTGACACAATTATTTGACTTTATGGATTTTTTGGAACTACGGATATTACGATAATAGATCTATGATTCTGAAAGATTTACTTTGCATCCGTCAGGAATCGTCAGGAATCGGAGCTCGATAAGAGCCATTTTGAGCATGAACACAGAGCATTCGCCTATTAGCTGTGCTCGTTTCGTTGTTGAATTCTCATCTAAAATGCTGCGATTAGGATTCTTCATTGGGGAGCTCATCTCCGACTGCTGCGTCAAGTACTCATTTGAACCAAAGTGCGATTTTCCCTGGTGGATCTCATCGGAGAAGTTGGACCACATCGTTCGGTTCCGGATCTGGAAGTTCTGTACTGTATTGATACAGAGATTATCACCGGATCATCACTACTGCTCAGACTTCCCTGTGATCATTATCAACGTTTTCTCGTTTCTCGTTTACATTCGAAGCAGATTTGCTAAATTGCACACTAAACTTGCTTATATGAGTTCGCCTCTCTCCTTTGTCCTAAGTAGGCATCTGAAAGTGTTGGAAACAGTCCGAGAGAGAGAAAAAGGAGTTGAAAGAGGAGTGACATGTGGCTGCTTCCCGCGCATTGATACAAAGGACTGTTCATCTCATAAACAGTCCTACTCTCTCAACCTCTACTCAACTCATTCTTGAGTAGAGCAAGGAAGATGCTTCTTCTCTTCCTTCTTCTTCTCTCATGTTGCGAAATAGGTAACGATATAGATAGTCAGTCCCCATTTTCCTTCAATCGCTGATCGGAATTTAATTGCAGGTAATTCCATTCCTCTTGAATGCATTCAGTGCGAACCTGATGAGATGTACTATTCTGATGTGGAGAGACAGAAGTAAGCCGTTCTGCCTTATTCACTATTCAATTGTTGATTCAGTTGCATCGATGGTCGTCTTACTTCTGATCCGTGTCTCAATTCCACTATCTGCATTACTGTCTACTATCAATTCTTCGATAACTACTTCGATGCCATCGTGGGCCGTGATGCATATGGTCAGTTTCGAGATTATTTTGGTGATTTTCCTCTTAACGGCGTTTTAGTGTGATTCCTATTGATTGAGCACCATTGCTTTGCCAAATCCGAGAACATATTGAAATATATTGCAAATAAATATATTTTTGAGGACATCACCTTCTTTCTCGTCGTTGTGGTTTCGAGTGGGAAATCGACTGCAATCTCCTCAAGTTCCCCAGTATGGATGAGGTCACGGAGGAGACTGGGGTAAGGCGACTTGAAGGAAAGACTTCATGAAACGAATTTGAGGCATCGGAGGCAGAGATTTCGAGAGAGAAGCGCATGGAGAAGGAACCTTCACTCGTCAGGGTTAGTTTGCGCTCGATGGATGAATACAATCCTCGACGGTAGTTGCGGTAGAAGTCTGTCGCCATATTTTACAATTTATTATAATACGAATTCCAGATCTGCACCTCAACTTGCGACGGCCGAGAGTGCTTCCTTTCCTCTTCCAATGGAAAACGCATCGTTATCCTCATTATATTCTTGATCTACCTTCTAATCTAATACGATATAACCCTTCATAAGCAGCCCATTTCACTTCTCGAAAGTAATTTCTAACCACATGTTAAGTTGCATCTTGCAATATCCTTCTGTTCTATAATTTTTTTCTCGAGGCTAAAATTTCCTCCATGTTGTAATCAATGGTTCCGTTACATTGCGTGAGCTGTTGATCCTGATAAAATTCTTAGAAAGCATTAGCATTACATAGTATTGTTAGATTAGATTAGATTAGATTAGAATTTGTTTCACGGTCGTGTGCCATCAGTAACAGTACCCATCAGTCTAATGGTGTATCTTACAATCTGCTGCATCCAATGATTCATTGTTTATACAACTTTGCACGAGCGAGTGGTGTCAGGTCCGAGTCAGTGCACGTCCACCACCTCAGCCACCGCCGTTAAAATCATGCTCCGTTCTTAATCCCATGATGAAACTCATTCGGTGTTTGCATACGTCTCCCCTCCTCTTGATTCTGTACTTTTTTCTAGATACAGCATTTTTGGTATTTTTGGAGATCAGTTCAAGGAATTGTTTGTCGTGTTTTGGATAGGTGTTTTCGTGTGTGATCAAGAGGTTAACTCGCATTTATTTGTGATCAAGGGCGGTTCAATTACCCCTCCCTCTCTCTCCTTTTATTCACTATCACTCTCTCGTTCCTATCACCAATCGAGTGGAACGATTCCCAATTGATGGTTCTATCTATCTCTCTCCGATTTCTCCCTTTATCTCCCTCCGACTCTCCCAAAAAGAGAGAGAAGAGAGAGAAAGGCTCGTCAATTGAGAGAAAGCAGTGAGAGAAAGGAGGGAGAGTGTGTCCCATCTCCGGTTATTTCTTTCCTTTCCTCCCTCTCCATCGTTTCTCTTACTTTGTTAACTCAGTTGGTCATGGAATCTCTCGAACTCTACGATGTTTCCCTTCCCG
Source organism: Pristionchus arcanus (assembly GCA_900490705.1). Lineage (NCBI taxonomy): Eukaryota > Metazoa > Nematoda > Chromadorea > Rhabditida > Neodiplogasteridae > Pristionchus > Pristionchus arcanus. Next base: position 354,464 of record LS485945.1, read on the forward strand.
TCGAGGATATCACCGCATGCAAGGATATCGCTCGTATTCTCACTTGCACGATTCGACCCGATTGGTCGGTCGACATGCTAGAGACAGAGGTTAGAGCTTCTCTCTAGGGAGCCTAGAGAGCCGAATTCGATACTCTGATTCTTTGCATGCCCCAAATATTACCTCTCTCCTTTCCAGGTTTTCACGAATGGAATCACGAACAAGATTTTCTCAGTGTGCCACAAAGAGAACAGAGAAGATCGTCTCGTTTATCGAGTGTTCGGACACGGAACCGATAGAATCATCGATAGGTATGGCGTTCTTTTGAACACTTGCATCTAAAAGTAAATGGAGTGTGCAGTATTTTTTTTAATAATGGATTTTATATCCTGGGCGAGATCATTGCTAGGGCATTGATTATTCAATGCCGATTCAGCCCTAAAAATATGATATATTTTTCCATTGGACTTACTTTAACGGAATATCTTGACCCGATCATGTCTAATAAACCAGTATTTTACTGCAGAAAGAAAGAGCTGGAGCAGTGGCTGAAGTTGTCTGCAGTCGGACTCGCAGCCAAGATCATCGGTCGTTTCCACAATGGAATCGTCTGCGAGTACCTACCAGGAGAACCACTCAAACTCCATCAACTCCAATGGAAAGATGTTCAATGGTAAGCAATGATTCATTTCCATTAGAGATAGCAAAGGGATAATGCAAAGACCGGGAATCGAACATGGGAATAGAATTGTATTTTGAGCCTACTCGACAATGACGAGAGTAATATCTCATAACAAAATTTATTCTGCAATGATTCAAATGATCCATTCATTTCCTTCTTCTCTCTTTCTCTATTTCTATTTCTCTTCAGTGCAATAGCCGAAGTGATGTCGCGAATGCACGAATTGTCACTAGAAGGAACTCCCTGCACATTCCCGAAGATGAATCAGTACGATATTACGAATTAATATTTCCTTGACGATTACACAGAATAGAAGTGCATAAAGGAATTGCTTTCCAATATTATAAACAAAAACAATGGCGAAATAGTGCGAAATGGATGTGTTCTTTTAAAACTTCAGGTTCCTCGACAATCTTCGACCCGATTTTGGCAGAAATCAGGAGAGATTCGATAAGGAATTCGCCTCGGTCAGTATCCTTATTTGCTCCTTTCATCTTATCAGGGCATAGTCTGGCTTATTATCACCATTTTTATTATCAGGTGAATCTTCGAAGTCTCGTGTCCGAATTAGAGAAGAAGATCGTCTCTCAGAATGCAGGCGTTGCATTCTGCCATAATGATCTACTCATTCACAACATTCTCGTCGAAGATACCGGTTAGTGAAACTATGGGAAACGTAAAATGGACAAATTTCATCGAAACGATAGCGAACAAAAAAAACCTAGAATGATTCATCCATTAGTGAACCTGTTCCCAGAGCTTGACTAGATACGACATCTTTACTGCCCGTTAAGTTAAAATTGCCAAAGAAAAGCACCTGCAGTCGGGCGATAGAGATAGAGATTTGAGTGCAAGTGAAACAGAATGTGCAGTGGACAACGCGAGATTATTTCAGCTTCAAAGAAGCCGAACAACGGCGTCAAGACTAACGAAGGCGCGAAGAAACGTGAGAAATATTTAAAAAAAATCCCCTAAAGCATTTATAAAGATATATAAATGTATAAATTTTAAAAAAAGAAAAATAAATAAATAAGTAAATTGCAGACAACGTCCGTCTGACTTTCATCGACTACGAGTATGCTGATGCCAATTATGAATTGTTCGATATCGCCAATCACTTCAATGAATGGGCAGGTGAGATGCTAAAATTGGAAACTCAGTTGTTATAAATATTTGACGTTTTTTTCAATAGGATGCGTAAAAATCACTAAATTATGATTTTCTAGAAGTATTCTATGACGCAGTGCCATTGAAATCGTCAATTCTATTTATTGAATGCACTATCGCTCATTTTGAACTAATGCATGGCTAGCTGGCTCGTGGCTGGGTTGGAACATCTGCACAATAACTAATCATTCCATAGAGACAAAAAATGAATTATTATTCCTTGAGTGAAAAACTGTTCACATTTTATTATTATGTTGACCATTTCTTTTTTTTTCACAGTTCCGACTACTGCGACAGACAGTGTAACACGCTTTCCTTCTTTTAACCTTATGTAACACTTCAGGAGTGGAAGACCTCGATTACTCTCGTTGTCCCGATGATATTGTCAAGAGACATTTTATCGAGCATTACTACTCCTGCAGGAAAGAAGGAAAGATCGATATAGATACTGTAATGAAGCAGCTTCCTCTATTTGAAGCCGTAAGTTCAAATTTCTATTTTTCGATGAGGTTCTAGTATGCATACCGTAGTTGGGGATACCGTTTGCATGGGATACGGTATAGCTACACTAGGTAGTAGGTGCAGTGGGTGCTATATGGTGACGGAAAGTAGTGTATAGTAGTTTTCACTACGGTAGGAATATGGTCAACGTTGGTCCTGTATTTCGTCCCGTATTTCATGCTGTATCACTCCTGTTTTTCCAGCTAGGGCACTTCACGGTACGCTTGTAAAATTTCTGCGAGTAAATACAATGCGAGAATCTGAATTTCAGACGTGTGTATTTCCGACAGGGCTAGACAGTGCTATTTGAGAATAATGACATCCAAAACCATTAAGTTCCCATGATTCTTTTTGTGATTCCATCACACTTTAGTCAGTGATATTTTTGCACTCGTAAGATCAGAGGATCATCAAATAGATCAAAACGTCAAATATTGATATCGCATGATCTAGCTACGGGGAAGATCATAGAGATATCGCTAACTGAGGAAACTGCATGAAATTATTGATCAAGTTCTGTTACTGTATAGATGATCTGGAGAATCTCACTCTCTAATATATGTTTACTATCAGGCCTCTCATCTCTTCTGGGCCACGTGGGCACTTGTTCAGTGTCAGAATTCGACTATCAAGTTCGATTATCTCGGGTGAGTTCAATGACAATAATTTAAATCGTTGACTAAATGCACGTTACAGGTATGCTGCATCTCGCTTTGCTCAGTACAAGTTGAAGTTGTCTCAATACGAGTCCTCTTAAACGTCCTCGGACGTTCGTCCCCCTGTTTCCCCTTCCCCGTCCCCATTCCTTTTCCCGTAATTTCCCTCCTATTCATTAAGATGCTCCCCTCATTCTCTTGGAAACTTTACGACTCTCTAATGAGATAATCATGCGTCGGAAATCGCCCCCAAGATTGGCCCAGCTGAGAGGGTGATGATTGCTTAGCTGGCAACAATATCTCCATTGTATCCTCCTTCCATATTGATAGCCCCATTCCACCTGCTCAGTACACGTACCACATTGTAGACAAGTACAAGCCAATCAGTTCGATTAACATTCCCTTTCCTCATTCCTAGTTGATCCCGACTTCACAGCGGTCGGTCCATTAGCCTCACCTTATCCCATCTCTCCCCTCTCTCTCTCTATGTTACAATCCGTGCCCTCTTCCCCTTTGTGAGCGTAGACTCGTGCCGCATCGCTTGTAAATCAGTGAGAGTCAATAAAGAAGCTGTGGACTATCCTCTCCTCTTCCTCTTGACAGGATAATGGACACGTATTGTTTCTTCTTCGAGGGCTAAAGAAAGAGGAGGGAGAGGCACTTCATTTGTATCTCTCTCTCGCTCGGATTGGATTACAACACAAATCAGCCAACAAGTGGAGAGGATGACACCGTACTCCTCGTATATCCCCTCTCTTCTCTATGACATCCCCTAAGGCGATACCGTACCCGTTGCCCTATTAAGATCAAAGAGATACAATATCTACTCTTTATTATTCCATGTACAATAAGCCTACTAAATATAATATGTCAGTGAAGCGTTTGCATCGACTAGATGAGAATGACTGAGTGAGAACAACATTGAGAAATCGTCCATCCGAAAACCGATTTGATGAGCATCGGGTAATTGTTTGAGAGGGTAGGATGAAGGGTAGGACGGTCCCTGATCAGATCATAGGTGGGTTAGAGCTATAATCATCCAACTTTAGCCTCCCTTCTCCAGTCAGGGAAGAAGTTCTCATTAAGATGGAGAATTGATGACGCTGATAACGGGATGTGTCAGGGGTGTAAAACAAATAGAATGCAATGGAGAGATGGGGGAGGAAATGGGAGTGGAATTAGGTAAGGAATTGGGGAAATGAACGGAGGAAAAGGCACCGATGAAGTTCGTTGAGAATAACCAGATCAGAAGGGAAGGAGAAGGTGGATCGATGGATCAAACCAGGTGTCACTAAACCTTATATTGGGAGAAGGAAGTCGATGGTCTTGAGTGGGATAAAGCAGATGGGACAGAGAGAGAGGTAAGAGAGGTCGACGCGATTGATTGGGAGATGATGACACGTAGTGAGAAGAGGAAAGAATCACAACAAATGGGGAGGACGATAGAATAAGGGAATGGAGAAGGGAAGGAGATAGGGTTGATCACCAATTGGGATAGGAAAAGGAGAGGAAGGCCTTTGCATCTGATCCACCCGCTACGGCTGCCAATGCATTAGCTTGAGCGAACTTCAACTTCTCGATTTCGGCCTCCTGTAGTCGCTTCGATTTGGCCCGTCGGTTCTGAAACATATCATGATAATCCCGTGATCATCTCTTGATCTGACTCAGTTATAAGAGGCATCTAATTCGCACACGACCTCGTGTCTCGATTGATACTCATTTGGATGTGATTGAATGCCCCCTGGAGCGTGTGTCTCTCAATCATCAAGATCAACCCATTCTCAACCTTGGTACACTGTCGATTGATACGAGATAAGGAGTGGAAGCAGCGTGAGAGTTAATGCTCCTCCCTCTCCCTTCCCTTCCCCTCCCTTCCCTCGAGTAACTCAATTAGAGACAGGAGCGATGGAGTGTGATGCCATCAGATGAGACAAGGAAAACAATGAGAGTCGAGATAGATCCACTGAGTGATTGATTATCGACGAACAAAAGAATCAAATTGAGACCCATAACTCCTCTCTAATCCCCCTTCTCTCTCTCTCTTCCAATCTGTCCCGTGATGAGAGGCCCAATGACCATTAAGAGAGGGCGAAACCGATATTTCCGCCTCTCGGAAGAGATCATCACCCTTCCCTTCTAATTGGCAAACAATCCAAGATAGAAAGGAAGAAGGATTGAGGTCCCGATTCGTACTATCATATGCTTCCTTCCCCATCTCACTACATTAGAATGATCTCGTAATTACTGCTTTCGGCCTATGAAAGGGAGAGAGGAGAGCCGATAGAGTGGGTATTCTCTCACTCACGGGTATTGACACCTTATCTACAGTCATCCATCGTCCTTTGTCATCACACTAAGGATAGAGTAAGAGGAGAAGACAATCGAGAGTGCCTCTTAATTGTGGACTATAAACGATTTATGCACAATCGAGAGAGATGCGTTGATTGAGAGAAAACTCTAGGAACACTTTTATGATGATTGCACTATCCCCCTCCTCTCCCCCGCGCATCCCCGCAATATGGGCTATTATTCTCTACGGATATTTATGGATTTCGAAAAGCTAGTTGATTGATTGGTAAAAGAGAAAACTGAGTATTTCCCTCACCTGAAACCATATCTTCACTTGCGTTTCCGTCAATTGTAATGAGGCTGAGAACTCGGCTCGTTCGGCTATCGACAGGTACTGTTTCTGCTGGAACTTCTTCTCGAGAGTCATCAATTGTTGAGTGGAGAATGGAGTTCGCGGCTTGCGATTGTTCTTGTGCTTCCTTAGCATGCACTTGTTCAATCCAAGAGCCATCTTCACGTCGTCTGAGGCTGAAATCACGACTAGTACGACTACAAAAAAGTGTATCCCCAGGCAAAAACTCAGGGGCTAATGAGATGAGGGAAAGTGTATCTTAAATTAGCAATCCCTCTCACTCTTCCCCACTAATCCCCTTCTCTCCCCCTCTGATCGGTCTCTTTGTGTGTTCTACAGTACCCCCGACGGAAGGGTGAGAGGAAAGCTTGGTGACAGTCGGGTCGAATTCCACCATGCACTTCGCACATGTCTTACTGACCATTGAAGGATGAGGATGAGGAGGAAGTTGATTCGGGTGATGATCCCGATATTGGTGGTGGATGGGGAAGGAGGGAAGTGATGCCTTGTTGCTGAAAATGAACTTCGTTAGTGGTTCCGATGCACATCATTTGATCAAGAATAAGCCACTATTCGAACCCGATTAATTTAAATATTATACCGATTGAAAAGCTGAGATTTGCTGATGTTGAGCTGCCATCGATTGCAATATCAGATATTGCTCTAGGGCGGCATTCGGGAAAGGGAAGGAGGACGGAAGGATCGCGGTCGGCTTGTGTATTGGAGTTTCATCCTGAATTAAATGATCATAAGGGGTTCTATAATGTCCTAATCTGCTCCAAGGTTCAAAAAACCTTGTTTTGAGGATTGGTGGCCAAGATCTGCTTGTCCAGTAGATCGTTTATGTTGAACGATCGTTTGCTGACTGGCGTTGATAACAAATCTTCGTGTGAGACCATCTAAATGGATTGATTTAAGTACAAAAGTAATGATAACATCGGAATTGAAATGGATATCGAAGGGAAGCAATAGAGGGAAGAGATCAAGTGGCGCGAAGGTGAGAATGCCAGTGGGTATGGCTATACCGTACCCGAGACAGAGAGAATGGACCATAGATAGGTAGCGCAGATTAGATGGGATCGCAGAAAGAAGAGGGGATCTTGACACCCATGACCACTGGGAGACTGAACCATCATTATCGTAATTGATAGGCAAACAGTGCCTTACTGTATCCAGATGAGAGGAGAGGTCGAGAGGGGGCGGAGTGATCTAATCGAGGTGAAGAGAAGGAAAGAAGGAAAAAAGATGACAGAAACACGGGATGGGATGAAGTGGTGGACACGACAATCAGAGAAGTCGATGAGAGATCTCTCTTATTGCCTCGTCTTCTCCTCTCTCTCCGCCCCTCCTATGCAATATCGAAGGAAAGAATGAGAGAGGGAGAGTACTGTAGTCGATGACTGTGTCTCAAGGGACACACCAATAGAGCCATAATTGGAGTGAGAAATTACTCATGACCATAGGCGAGGTCTCGTTGAGACTTCTTCTTCGACTCTCTTCCACTTCCCTTCACTCTATCGTTCGAAGGGAGGCGCCAAAATGAGAAAAGTTGAGAGGCGGAAAGACAGCCATTAGGCCCTTTAATTAGGCATTCCTTGAGGAGCAATGGAATGAAGAAGGGGCGAAAAAGACCGTATTGCAAAGTTGAGATGAGGAGGGGAAATGAAGGGACAATTAAGGTGGAGATTGGATTGTATGAGGAGGAGGGAGACCAATGGAGTTGGCAACGCGCGCGAGATATGAACGTGCAATTACTTACTACTAAGGTCGATCTAATTTCGGAAGCATGAAATTATACCAGAGGAGGAAGAGGAAGAGGTGAGTTGAAAGTGAGACGAAAGGGTAGATATGTTCCCTGTGGATGTGCTAATGGGAAGTGGGTGGGCGGAGCCAGGAGGGGTATCCAATGCAAGATACACGGGATTAGTGCACCGATAGACAATGAGGGACCTTTCTCGCCCCCGTAGGCCAGTATCCCCCTCTAAAGAAGCGACGATTTGAGTGACGGATCGGTATGCTTTGTGGAGAAGAAGAGGTGAAAGGGCACCTGAGATATCTGTCACCAATCTCGAGAGTCCCTAATGGACTGTGAAGCAGCGAGGGGGAGGGGAGGTGAGATTGTAGTGTCCGAGAGTGAGGGGAGGATACACTTCCTATTGTCTCATTCGATGAAGTGGCCCGTCCGATACAGTATCATGTTTGCGGTCCTCCTTCAAATGAATAGCTTGTTTCATCAGAGAGAGGGGACTAAAGGGGAGACAATCTTCACACTTGTCGGGTAGACTGAAGAGTGGCGCCATCGAGTCGCCGGCCACCCACACCAACTGCCTATTACCGTTTGTCTCCAATTCGAAACACGAAGATGGACAAAGAGATTCACCCCCCTTTCTTTCGCCCATTTTTCACCAATTGAGCCACCCTGAGCGGTCGTTAATCGACGGATTAGAGGGAGTGTAGGTAAACCCTGAGCGATTCAAGCTGTGAACATGGTTCCAGCACTTCCGATTGCTCAATACTCATCAAAATACAGCGTGCGGCAGAGATCAAAGATCGGAAGTGTTTCAGAGGTATTATCTGAGTGAGGGGATGAGTGGAAGTGTTGTGATCTGGGAATGGGAGAGAGAAGGGAGGAGATTGGAGAGTGTGTCTATTACCCCATTGAGATGCACTCAACTCATCAAGTCTTCCACTCACTTATCGACGTCGGAATTCCCGATTTTACTACCATCTAAGTGCTACTTTCATTTTTTTTACTTCTCCGCTTCATCCTTAGCTTTTCAGATTCGATCTTTGCCGATAATAGTAATATAGATGATACCGTTATTTTTTCTGATCAGTGCCGTACTTCTTATCTTTGCTTCTTTGTTCGACTTCGTTGAGTAATCTCTGAATAGTCAATCAGTCGTGGATTCCAAGAGGTGGTTGAGGGAGGGAGGGGGGCTATTAGGCTGAGGTGCTCAGAAATGACACGAAAGCAATTGATCAGCGCGCCGACAGCCCCTGAAGAGACACTCGGCTTCCAGTTTAAAGTTTGTTTAAGAGCCGAGGGAAAGATTCGGGGCGGGATCCCTGTGATTGGAGCTGCTGATTGCAATTGAAACTTCCTTCTCACTTCGTCGATTACCCATCTACCATCTGCTAGTACGGTAATTGAGGGAGTGAGGGGACTCGGAAGGGTTAGAGTGGGAACCTGGAGAAGACAAAAAGTGGGGAGAAGATGCAATTAGTGAGCGACAAGCGGGGAACAAGAGAGTGATGGATGATTGGGAGAAAGAAAAGATAACAGAAGTGCATTTACTCCTCCTATCCCGAGTCGAGTCCATTCCCACCAACTGACTGCATGGACAAGAGATCGAAATCAGTGATGACCCATCAACAGTCTTATCGTCTCCCACTGTACTCATACTTGATCGATCATGCGAATGGCAACCTCAACTTGCTTTATCTCTTGGCAAGTAGAGTGATAAAGAGAGAGAATCCAATGCAATGGTGTATCAATTCTCCAATCTTGAGACAACTGCTCGATTAATTGGAGTGTATATCAGAGGGAGTCAAGAGAGAGAGCGACGACACGCGTTTCAATCAACATTAAAACAACAATCCGAAGGGAGGGAAACGACTTGGTGGATCCATTGTATGATGAAATCAGAGGTTATTGGAAATAGAGATTATACCGAGATTATGGGTATCGTTACGTTGTGACAAATTACTCGAAAATTTCGGCTGAATGAAGTGAGCATATGACGGGGATTGGCTAAGGATTATGCAATGCCGGGTCGAGAGATGAATACTGTTACTAGTAAACTCTGGGGACTATTTAGGTAGATTAGGGTACGATAATATATGTTCGATGTGGAATGGTACTCATCTAGAGTTCAAAGATCAGATTCTGGGAACGATTCCGAGGTTGTTGAGAGTAGCAGGCTGATGAGATGGTTTCTCCTTCTGAGTGAACAAGAACGAAACCTCGATCTGAAAATATAATAACAAATATTGAGATTCACAGGTTGTTTTTCGATCTATTTTTCTGGAATTTGGTCTGATGAAAACAATTGGATGAGTGTTAAAGGACTAAATAAAATTTGCCGATAATTATATCTCAGAATCAAATGCGAAATAGTAAAATTTGCTCTTTTGCGACTGTTCTCAGCAGGATGATGTTATCCGTCCTCTCTCGCCCACTATTGTCTGATCTTCCAAGTAAGATACACCCTCCACCAATGCAAGCGTTTAGAAATAAAAAGTGAATTTTAATTTATTAACATTTTTTTCATTCACCCCAACTCTAAATACCAAGATAGTTTCAGCTCTCCCTTATTATACTAACCGCTCTCATTCCATGCTCCATGGGATTGCACACGTTGATTCCTCTCGAATTGAAGATTTGTTCGTTGACATCGTCAATATAATCAGAGATGTCCTCGAGATGAATCTCATACGAAGAACGAGTGCACGGACTGAAAATATGCATCTCAACCGTGTTTGATCTTTGATCTGTCCTTTATAGAGAGACAGTACCAGACACTGGGAGGAAAGATAAAGGAGGAAATTAAAATCTTCTTACTTAATGAAGGGTCAATATTTTCAGTATAAACTTAATTTATAAAATGAAATAAGTGCAAGTGCTCACTGGAAAATATAGCAGGTGCACAGTCCGAGGAATGTCTCCATCACCGATCTAAACGTGATCTTGTCAGCAATGGCGAATCTTTCGTTGAGCTCCTTGATGAATGATACCCAAGAACGCTCGTCAATCTGCAAAAAAAATAGTGATCTGATTATTAGCACAATTTTGCAAATATGTATTTGTGATATTTTCACGAGAATACGGGTGACTGTTGCTCACCCTACCTCAATATTCACAGGTGTTGTTCGCATATCGAGTGCTGATATTTAGCCCAATATGGAAATTTCAAGTGTACTTTCCAAAACGTTACAGACTCCCATTATTTCGTCTGCCGTCCACTCCCAATAGTCACGTTTAATCGTGAAAGGCTAATTTTCCTATAGTGAATCTGTGTGAAACGAACCACTCTGACGAGTTCCGTCGGAAATTCAGTAGACCATGCGACGGTGAGTCCCTTGGAGTAATCTCTCTGAATGAAGAAGCATTTCCTGTCTTGAATGGGAAGCGGAGAATTAGGACTGATCGGAGCGACTTCAGCCATTTTCTGAACGAGAATTACACTGAAAATGGGAAATGAGCATCAAATGAAGGTATGACTGTCGACTTAACGACTTGGTTGGCAAGAACACACTCACAGTTCCAATTCCATTTTATACAATAAAAAATCTCTGCGAAATTCAATTAGAAGTTTATAGAGTTTTGGATCTCTGTAATTGCTAGAGTTGGGAAACTCAAGAAGGGGGTCAATATATTTGCAAAATATGACTCGAAAATTACAGCAGCATTCATGGACACTAATGTCCAGTATGGAGAGAGCACTACAACCGTTACATGGGCATTATTTAGTAAAGCACGGACGTAGTGTATAAAAGGATGAATTAACAAAAGGAAAAAAATATTGAATTAACGCGATTAACTATCTCTAGTCTAAGGAGGTGATCGGGGAGGAGTCAGAGGAATTGCCAGCATTCGCATTTCTGCGGCTTTTGACTCCTCTAAACGCTGGCCTATTTTCTTCTGAAAATCCAGATGCTCATTGAGTTCCTTTAAGCACATATCACAATGACGGTACCTGAATAATATGATTATAATAAAAAAATCACAGTATTTGCAAGTTTCAAATCGGACATGTTCGATATCAGTGATAACATACCCCTGCCGTTGTTCGGTGTCGTTTGCTTTCTCCGGATCGCATCTTTTGCAGGATTTCATTCGTTGCTGTGGATATGGTGCAGCTTTTTCGCGAGAACTTTGAGCTTTGTCAGTCTGCAATCGAATAATTACTAAATAATAATAATCAACATTATTTTTGATGAGTAGCGCTATCGTTTCCGTCTAATTTAAGAGACCTTCTCCATAAAAATTTACCATTTCACCCCCTCTTCCGGACATCCATCCAGGATTTTTGAGTCAGACCTTCATTCTGCGGTCACAGAAGAGGGTCGACCCCTTGTTTACAAAACCACAGTAATTGGCCTCCCTAGCCTCATACGCGTGCCGCCACGCGCGCGCGAATGTCGGATTTTGGCCAAAAGCGTGGTTTTCATATCTCAACAACCGTACAAGCTAGACATGAAATTTCTTTTGTGTTATGTTTGTGACCTCTTATGTGCAAAAATGCACCATTGAAGACAAATAAATATTTGATTTCAATTCGATTTTTTGAAGAATTATTTTGATTTTTCGGCTTTTTGCAGCCTCAGAAACGTTTGGCCCGGATCCCACATAGCACATATCGTAGCCCTTATGATCCTAGCAAA
>LS485945.1:369941-380999 GCA_900490705.1 Pristionchus arcanus
GTAGAATCCGAAAATCGACCTTAGAAAGCCGTATCTGAAAAACTGATTTTTTTATGCGACGCTTCACTCTGTGAGAGGGCCTAAACAATTTTTGAAACGGCGCTTCCTAGCCTCATTTTCAAAACTAATTTCTTTATATTTTGACCAAATATGACTTTTTCATAAAAAAGTGAAAAATTAGTTCACCTGTGAAACAAGTTACACGCAATTTTTACCAAAAAAGTGACCGGAATAAAAAAACGAGATGCGGGGTTTCGTTGAAAGTATTTTTAATAGATTCCTCGTAAAAAGTTACCTTAGTGTGATTTTTTTGGTTCGAAATTTCTTTCCCCAACCGAGTCATCTGAGCCGCCGAAGAGCAAATAACGCATTTTTTCGATATAAGATTTTTTTCAAATTGGCTCATGTTTCGTTTATTTTCATTTTTCTTCTACCCATTGTAATTTCTGAAATAAATTATCATTATTTGGAATGATTTATATTATTTGGCGACAGTCATTTGTCCCAGAACCGGCTTTTAGGAACTTTCCGGCTCTGGGCCCGGCTCAAGCGTATCTCAGCCCCCAGAGCAGATAGAAACTTCGCTCCGGGCTCAAAAAAAATGCGGAAAAAAATCTAAGCTAGTTTCATGTCAATTTCTAAAAAAATTGAAGTGTCTTCGATTCGAGAAAAAAAATAAAACTTGCACAAAGAAAAACGAAAATAAATTTTTCCTGGATAAGGAAAATATATTGGCTTCAACCAAGCCGAAAAATCGATTTTTGAGTGGAAAATAAAATATTTGAAAATTGCGTCGATAGAAACATGGAATATACTTTTTCAATGTCGTACATTATTACTGCAAAAAAATCTGACATAAAATTTATCACGATAATCACGAGTAAATGAAGCTGGCCAGGAACGACGTGCAAAAAAAATGCAAAATGTGGACCAAATATTATTGGTAGAATATGACCAACGAGATTTTTCGAAAATACAGGTCATTTGTCCCCGAACCGAGCACATTTTAAGCCCAAATCCAGACCTCAAGGACATCGGGGAGGTGAGATATGGCAGAGTCGGTACCCGGACTGGAAATTTCTAAACGCCGGTTCTGGGACAAATGACCTGTATTTTCGAAAAATCTCGTTGGTCATATTCTACCAATAATATTTGGTCCACATTTTGCATTTTTTTGCAAGTCGTTCCTGGCCAGCTTCATTTACTCATTTACTCGTGATTATAAATTTTATGTCAGATTTTTTTTTGCAGTAATAATGTACGACATTGAAAAAGTATATTCCATGCTTCTATCGACGCAATTTTCAAATATTTATTTTTCCACTCAAAAATCGATTTTTCGGCTTTGTTGAAGTTTGTTGAAGCCATTTCCAGGAAAAATTAATTTTCGTTTTTCTTTGCGCAAGTTTTATTTTTTTCTCGTATCGAAGACACTTCAATTTTTTTAGAAATTGACATGAAACTAGCTTAGAATTTTTTTCCGCCTTTTTTTGAGCCCGGAGCGAAGTTTCTATCTGCTCTGGGGGCTGAGATACGCTTGAGCAGGGCCCAGAGCCGGCAAGTTCCTAAAAGCCGATTCTGGGACAAATGACTGTCTCCAAATAATAGAAATTATTCCAAATAATGATAATTGATGTCAGAAATTACGATGGGTAGAAGAAAAATGAAAATAAACGAAACATGAGCCAATTTGAAAAAAATCTTATATCGAAAAAATGCGTTATTTGCTCTTCGGCGGCTCAGATGACTCGGTTGGGGAAAGAAATTTCGAACCAAAAAAATCGCACTAAGGTAACTTTTTACGAGGAATCTATTAAAAATACTTTCAAAGAAACCCCGCATCTCGTTTTTTTATGCCGGTCACTTTTTGGGTAAAAATTGCATGTAACTTGTTTCAAAGGTGAACTCATTTTTCACTTTTTTATGAAAAAGTCATATTTGGTCAAAATATAAAGAAATTAGTTTTGAAAATGAGGCTAGGAAGCGCCGTTTCAAAAATTGTTTAGGCCCTCTCACAGAGTGAAGCGTCGCATAAAAAATTCAGTTTTTCAGATACGGCTTTCTAAGGTCGATTTTCGGATTCTACGCCAAAAACTACCCCTAGGTGAATTTTTTTTCGTTTTTTCATTTTTCCTTGTACGGATCATGGGTGAAATTGCTTGGTTTTCTCAGATAGTGTCTCATCAGCACACTCAAGAACCCCAAATCACAAAGTTTCAGAGAATTGACATTTTTGACCTGTGCCAGACTCATCCGAATTTGCTCGATTCTTACGCAAACGGCCTCATATGAAGAACACATATTGATCACAAACCTCGCTAAAGAACTGGTTGGATCTCTCGAGTGCATCATCGATGTCGATTATCCCATTGAGAGACTCGAAGCTGTCCTCGATCGGATTAATCTGAGAGTTTAAATTAGACTCTTTAATTGTCCAGTAATTTCCGCACGCCCTTCTACTTACTTATTTGCAAACATCTCCAAAGCGTCAATAACTGGGTAGTTAGCGATAGTTAGGCGAAGGTTAATGGGGGGAAGAAAGTACCGTACCTTGCATCCATTACCCTGTTTGTCGGTGCTGTGATTGTCATCGAACTGCATTTCGTCCTGAATAAGATTGATATTCAATATTATTCACACCTGAATCATCTCTCGTCGCTTTTAATTTTCGTGCAAGGAATGCATTTTTGATTCCGTCCACATTCCCTCACTTAAAAATTTAATATCTTTTTACAATTCTTCACCCCAATATCCATAAAATATTGTTTCATAACCCCAAATTCATTTGCACCTGGCTCCACGCCCTCAATTTACTATAATAATATTATTTATGGTATTTCGATGAAATAACGGTGAAACAAAGTAAAAATAGTTTTAGAATGGAACAGGAGTACAATAATTACCTGTTCATAACATTCCAATGTCGCCATTTCTCTGAGCGACGATCCATTAGCGATCTGTAGAAACAACTCAGCTGACATTACTTGATCCGAGGTGAGCCTGAATCATGAACAGGTTGCAGAATCCCATTCCGTTTTCAAATTTACGATTGCAAGTGTATTGCTGTAAAAAAATTTTAAATCAAAACTTACTCGTCTTCGCCGACGATATTGAGCGGATCGGACATTCTTAACTCAGTGGTCAATTCCGTTAATGACAAGATTCCAGAGGGTGAATTCTGGAATTTGGGATGACATTAGATAAGATGATTACATAGGACAATCCGCTATTAGATCCGCACACAATAATAGATGAGAGTCGGTAAAGTGGCGACGAAGCATAAACGTGGGAAGCGACGGAATGGTCGAGTAAACATAAACACGTGATCCATAGCCTTTTAGCAAATCAATCCATCTCGCATTGAACACTACTAGGACATGATAAATGCCTAATAGTACTCCCCTTCTCTCCTTCGTATTCTCCTCTTTCTGCCTTTTCATATCTAAATCACAAGACTTCATCCTAATCTCTTTCGTCTAAACGATGCCATCTTTCCTTGGCGAAGTAGCATGTAATATTTCTGCACCTCTCTTAATATCAATGTACAGTTGGCTCTCCTCCACTCTGAATGTGAAAGCACCCTCTAATCACACAATCATAGTTCACTCGTTTGTTGTATACACGAGTCGAAACGGAATGGTGGCGGAATCATATTCATAAATGTTTCTCGCCTAATTCGCTCTACAAAGGCTCACTTACTAAACAATCAAATAAAGCCCAGCAAAAGAAATGAGAAGGGAGAATGGTTAGCCGAAAGAGATTTACACGGTTGAAAGAGAAAAATACGCGTAAAGGAAAGCAATAAGCTCTTTTCAAATATCATATTAGAGATAAATATAACTATTAACACGAAAGAGAGTGAATGGAATAGTCGGGAACGGCTAACTGAGAAGGTGTGATTGTGAAAGCAAGTGAGAGGGAGAAGATGGAAAGACACGCAAGGATGGAGTGGAATGCAATCGATGTCTCTCACTCTTTCCCACTCTCTCTCCTATTCCTCCTCTTGTCTGTGCCCTCTCAATGCCCCACACTCACTAATGGAGAACACTCGGTGTAGCTGGCGGGTTGACCAATGGTATACACACTCGATGGGCTTGAATGCTCGCTTACTAGAGGCTGTGAAAAGTATCCGCGCTCTTTGATTCTTCAGTATGTAGAGGAATTCCAATTTCACTCAAATTGTGAAAACGCTTGTTTTCAAAATAGTTCCTCTATTTGATTATCATTTTCCCATTCGCATTCTTCACAATGATTTCTATATTTCTCTTTGCTTTTCCCCATTCAACTACGATATTGCCAATTTCGTATTTACACAATAAAATATTACCGCTTTTAGGTACCTACATTACCTCAACTCACCATTTTCTTTGGATTCATGCAGGTATGAGAAAACTATCCGAAGACTTGAGCAGGAAATGGAGAAACAAGGTAATTTAGAATAAACATGATTTTGGAGATGAAAACGATTAGCGAAAGATGGTCTCGCTTTATTCGCTCGGAAATATCTGATGCAATATCTTTCAGAGCTGAAGATGAATATCGATCGAAATAGGGGCGATAGGTAATGAAGGAATGACCAGTACCAGGAGACCGGGATAACTCGACTAACTCAAGCGTGATGTTCCGGATGAAGTCATGAGAGCGGTCCACTCCCTTCCCCCACATTGTATTGTAGTAACGACTTCGCCTCCATGACTGATAAATGTTGCTCAAATTCAGAGCAGACCACAATTGACTGAATATATCACACACACTCAAAGCTATTTTTTTTTGGTTTTCTCGGGATACAATCGATGACCCATCAGAAATAGTCCATTCCCTGTCTTCCCATCTCTTCTTCTCCTCTGTCCATTCGCTATAGCGCCATTTCTTTCTTCCGCTACGTCTTTTACCCAATCATCCTCTCAATATGGTCACAACCTCTTCTTGCCCATCTCCGTTCTCCTCCCCTCTCCACTCCCTCTCTCATTCTTAGTCCTCTCTCTCTTTCTCTGTTCACTCTTCTTTCACTCATCGATGTCCACTCGCCTTATTGGGATTCCTTCCTCCTCCTCTTCCCTCCAATTTTCACCCTCTCTTAAATTTTCACCCTGATTATTGATCGATCTATGTTATGCACTTTGTGACTCTTCTTAATTTTAAGTATTGTTTCCGCTTTTAGGTACCTACATTACCTCAAGTCTTCATTTCAATCTGAAGATGCTGAACGATTATTGAAGAAATCAGACAAGGTATGTTCAAGGAGATTTTTGTGTGCGGTTACGACAGCCTTCTCTCATTGCAATAGTAAATACCATATAAATGATATATTTCAGTCATGTGAAGTCGGAAGAAAAGGACATGACAGTCCACGACACTACATACTGACAAAGTGAAAAGCAGACGAAGAGGAATCCGAAGGAAGACGTTTGAAGAGGTTGCATCTCTCAAGAAAACGAAAGTTTGACGATCATTAGTGTGCAATTATCAGTGTGCTCAATTAGATTATGGGCAAGTGCGAGAGATCGAACGCCGTCCCTTCCCCACATTGTAATCACGAACATTTCTCGACATGCGATAAATGTTGCTCAAATTCAGAGCAGACCAGAACTCACAATATTTTTTCCTCAACACAACCAAATACAATGAAATACATTGAGATTTCCAGGACATCGATTGGTATGGCAAGGAAAACATCTTCTACTTCTCTCCCTTCTTCCTTCTTCTAACCTCTCTCTTTCCCATTATCATCCTTCTCTCTCCTTATCCTCCCTGTCCCTTCTAACTCTGGTCTTCAACACACTCACTCGACTCTCCTCATTCTCTGTCCTTCTCCCATCCATTATCTATTGCTCTCTTGAACTGAATGATATGAGTACCTGAAAAATACATTATCTATTAATTTTCATTCTCACAATAATATATTTTACTAGTATTTCATTGTCGTTTTCTCCTGGGTATGTTTGTATGTGAAACAAAATATTGCCGATTTAGGTACTTACATTACCTCAACGCTCCGATTTTGTCTGGAGACAAGTAAGAAAACTACCCGAAGTCTTGATCAGATAATGAATTCATGAATAAGCTATATAAAAGGTATAAATACGTTCTCTCTTTCTTCACATGAAGATGTCTTGTTGATGCAATATCTTACAGATCTGAAAATGAAAATCGATCGATAGTCGGGTAATATGTGACGTAACCATAGTGATCAAAGTATTCATCGATCAAGTCGACGAACTCTTGGACAAGAAGAAACCGACTCCCTTCCTTCGTATTGTATTGTGTAATAAGGAGCTCGTCTCCATGACTGATACAAATTCAGAGCAGACTTTAATTCTCTGACTACGCATACACACATTCAAAACTGTTTTAAATAATAAGATACATGGTTTTCTCGGGGTTCAATCGACTATCGCTCAGAAAGAGATTCCTCCTTCTTCTCCTCCTTCATTCCTCCCTCTTTTCCCTCTGTTGCCCATTAGCCGGTTTGCCATTCCTTTCTTCTGCTGTATCTCACCCATCACATATGTGTTCCTATCGAGGCACAAGGGTCACTGTCCCCTCCACTCTCCTCTCATCTCCTTCCCTCTGCTCTTCTATTTTCTCACTCTGGCTCAGCCTCCTACCATTCATCTCATATTGCTTGCACCCTCTCCCCTTGCACAAGTCGTGTTTATGATAGATGGTCTTCATAGACCATATTTTATTGGTAGCACGAGGATAATACTAACTCTCACTCCCTTCCCTTATCCTCCTTTTCTCTGTACTTCATTGTCTACTCGGAATAACTCTCTCCATTCCCTCCTCTCCTCTTATTTTCTTCCCTTCCTCTTTACAATATAGACCTTCTCACAAACTACTGGTCGAGATTCGTTTCCCTTCCTTATGTATTTTTCTTGATGAAATCGATTCAACAAATAATGGACAATCTCTCTTCATCTCCTTTGACCTCCTCTATCCCCTACTTCCTCTAACAACTCATCAATCCACTCGACTCTCCTCCAGTGTATTCCTTATCATCCTCGTCCATTATTAGTTATTAATGGGACTACTTAATGAAACGATATTCGATCAATATTATTCTCCAATTTCCTGATCTTATTTAACTTATATTCTAAACCAATGCTTACACTTCTAGGTACCTACATTACCTCAATTCTTCAATTCTAAAGTTTCTGAATCAATAATGAAGAAATAACGGAAGAACTCGAACAAGGTATTCATTGATATATGTGTGCAGATAATTTTCAGTTGAGTATGCACAATTCTGGTCATACTTATGTAATTACTTTCAGTGAAACGAAAGAAAAGATACACGATTCCGATGATCAAATGGTTACCGAGACCGGTGAAGAAAATGATAAGAAAGAATTCGGATTCTCAAAGAATACCGATGCGATGGCCTCCACGTGATCGATCGCGTATTAAGTGAGAGCATGGAAAAGCACTGAGGTCAAATTCCATCCCTTCTCGATATTGTATTGTAATCAGGAGCATTTCTCCACTTGCAATAAAAGTTGATCAAATTCAGAGCAAACCTTAATTGTCTGACTACGCATACACAATTTCAAAACTGTTTTTTTTAAAATAATAAGATGCATTGTTTTCCCGGGGTTCAATCGATGATCGCTCAGAATTCTCTTCTCCTCTTTTTTCCTATCTCCTCCCTCTCTCTCTCCCGTTGTCCATTCGCCTTGCCATTCCTCTGATGTTTCACCATCCATATGTGTTCCTCTCGACGCTGATTGGTCAGTGTTCTCTCCGCTCCCTCCCCTGCCCTCCCATCTCATCTCATCTTCTGTCCTCCCCTCTCCTCTTTTAACTTCTCACTCCGGGTCAACCACATTCAATACATTATTGATCTATTAGAGACTCGTATTCTCCATTATGCACTCGAATAATTCATCTCTTGACGAAATACATGCAACACAAAACAGCTAAAATCCCTTCATCTCTTCTAACATCCTCGATTACTTTTTTTTCCTTCTTGTTCACTAGACTCTCCTCAAGTACAATTATTCCCTGTCCTCCTGCCTTTCCAGACCATTCTCATATTGTTCATTTGTTTCTAAAATAAATGAATGAGTAATTACTATCCACAATTGTTTCACCAAATATGACGTTATTCATTAAAAATGGCTGTACCTTTCCCAAGATCCTTGCGCGTCACCTGAGATTCTCCGTTCTTCCCTTCTCCTTTTTAGAGTAGATCATCTATCCATTCCCGAAATACTCCCCCCTCTCTTCATTACTGCTCGATCCTCGTTCCTCGTCTAATGGCGCATCTATTAACTTCAAGAATTTTCCGCCGAAATTTCTAACTCAAGCAATAGTTCCGCTTCAGGTATCTACTCTACCTCAATTCATCATTTTTCACTGAATCTGCTGAATGAAGAAAATGAATAATAATGAATATTGGAGAAATTAGGTATGTTCCTGGAACGTAACTCGAGCGTTATTTTAGATAATGTTTAGCCCACTATCTCAAGCGATTACTTTGATAATGGACGAGAAACGATACTTCCCATGTTCCAACTGCCATCAACAATTCAGGAATCTCATCAGATTCTGCAGAATATTCGATCACAGAAGACAAATAAACACCCACGAATCAATCTCTTGTTGTAAGAAAGATTATGCTTCCCTCCATGTCTGATAAAAGTTGCTCAAATTCAGAGCAGACCTGAATTTATTGTGTATTGCCCATGTCACATCCAAAACAAGTTAACTTTTATTTATTTCGTCTCAAGAATAATCTATTGGTTTCACACAAGCATATTATTCTTCTTTTCCTTTCTCCTCTCCCTTCGTCCATCTCCTTTCCTGATCATACGACGAGGCTGGTAGCGCATTCATTGCAGCGTGATGGCTGTTTCAGATTACCACTCCGTCCACTCGCGTAAATATTTTTACAAAATCGGCAAAAGAGATGGGATATAACACTGATTTAAATATTATATTTTAACTCGTTGACAAAATTACCCGTTATTTCCTTCCTTATGTGCAAATGGGAACATTTTTCCATGTGCGATAAAAGATGCTCAAAAGTTACTGTATTTCATAGAATTAATTACTGTCACATCAGTAAACATTGAAAATTACCACATCCTAACCCATGAGAAACATCATTCGATCTGTTCATTCCATGCGTGATTTCAGACCGATGGAAACCATGTGTGATCTCAATAGGCACGCCCACTCAATATTCAACAATGACCGACGGATTAATAAAGGATGCTCAACTAAGATAAAATTGTGCCGAAATAAGTTATGCGTGGCTCACTGTGTGCGCAAGCACGTGAAAAGGAATGACAGAGAAGTCAGATGAAAGGAGAGATAATGCAAATAGAAGAGAGCAGCTAGACAGTTAGCGCGATAAGAAAGTCGAGTGTGCTGTTCACTGAGCGAGAAGAATGCAGCGGCTATTCCTACTTATAAGTCGACCATGTTGTCTTCCACCATCCTTCGCGCTTTGAAATTTCTTCCTTGGAGCAACATATCAATTCGTCAGTGATGGTTAAGTTGATCAATGCCGCTGGAAAGGAAGATCAACTTCCCTCGGAATACGCTAAGGTTTGTTTGTTTCGTTGTTTCGTTTTTGTTTTATGATCGCTCCGAAGTAATAATATATTAACACACCATTAACATTTCGAATTTCAGTTCGAGAATGCGTTTACGATCGCAGGAGAAGCTATGAAGGAGTCCCTGGAGCTACTCGATTCGCCCGATTTTCACACAAAGGCATCGTGGAAGGTATGTGAAGAGCTCAGAGTGCTTTTTTGAGTGTAAATAAATACTATTTATATAAATAATTTCCATTAGCTCGACTGCAAATCTGGAGATATGACCGTTCACTACAAGGACTTTCCTGATGGAAGATACTTTGCAGCAAGAGTAAGTTGATGATTAGTATACTAGCAGGGTAGATTGCGCTGAAAAGGTGAATCCGTGTACTCCAAAGGACTTTATTTGCAGTGTTCTAGAGTCCTAGGTTGTTAGAGTCCTAGGTTAGGTTTTTATATTCGATTTCATTAGCCTTTTCCAGTGCAAACTACCTCTTTCTGCCAAAGATCTCATTAATCACTACAGGAATGACGTGGAAAAGGTGAGTAGGTTTTTTAAAAAAATATTTACTGGTATATCTTCTGTACAGGATGCTGAATGGGACGAGAACATTAAATCCGTCAAGAAACTCTACCAAATCACAAACAACATCGACATCGTGCATGTAAGTCTTTAGTCAGTACTTTAGGACCAAATTCTATATTTCAGAACGTCAGCAATGATATATTGATCATCAAAAGCCGTGAATTCCTCACAGCAAGATGCTTTAGAGAGGTGAGCTCAGGGCAAAACAGACCCAAATCACGTTTGCGAGGGTCTTCATGAGTGATTCATGAGTTCTTTGATGATTTAAAAGAAGGTAGATATATAAAAAAAATCATTGTGGAATGATATGCAACCTGGCATGCCTATTATGATACGAGTACTCACTCTCGAAGCATGCAATGATTTCAGTACAAGAACGGACATCTGCTGGTTGGTCGCTCTGTTGACCTCAAGGAACTTCCCGAGAAAAGTGATTCTATCAGGTAATCAATTATCAATTTGAATTTGCTTGACTTATTGCATTTAGCTCTGTCTTCTATGTTTGCGTTTCATAATCCGAGTCCATTAAGAGCCTACATGCACCTCTTAATGGGATACGCTACTCCGGATCCAGAGGATCCCGAACATTCTTGCATCTACGATACTGTCGCGTGTATGGACATGAAGGGAATGCTATTCAAGAGTGCCGTTAATCAGGTGAAATTGGCATTCTGTTTTCATAACCAACTCCATAATTATACGCTCACAAGGGAATGGTAACTGGACTCGGTAAAATTATCGAACGACACCCATTGGGCATCGTAGTGGACCCGGTGGACGATCGATTTCCGTTTTCAGAAAAGGCCCATTAATTTTTTAATTAAAGTTATTTACATAATTAGTTTGTGTGTGATTTTGCGCATGCCTCTCTCTTCGGTTCTTGTGCTCGTCTCGGAGAAGGGAAGGCATGACCTCCGTGGCGCAGTA
>LS485945.1:381741-397275 GCA_900490705.1 Pristionchus arcanus
CTTCTCCGAGACGAGCACAAGAACCGAAGAGAGAGGCATGCGCAAAATCACACACAAACTAATTATGTAAATAACTTTAATTAAAAAATTAATGGGCCTTTTCTGAAAACGGAAATCGATCGTCCACCGGGTCCACTACGATGCCCAATGGGTGTCGTTCGATAATTTTACCGAGTCCAGTTACCATTCCCTTGTCAGGGAATGTGCAGAGCCAACTACTGCGCGAAAAGGGTCTAATTGAATCTAACAAATTATTAAATTACAGATCATGGGCCGAATCACTATCACAGATATGGAAAATCTTCGCAAACATTGCAAGAATGTTCTCCGCAAGGAACTGTACCCGAACCTGTGAAGAGGAGTAAGCTTCCCATCTAGTTCAGATCTTAAATATTTCAACATTCCACTTTGAGCACAGAAATCGTAAAGGTTAAATTTGTATGCCAAGCTTAGACAATAAAGTGATTTTATGTGTAATGCAAAATTGAACAATAAGATATTGTTTGATATTGGTCATGTTAGATTCAACAAAATTCAAGTCATCAACTGATTGAGTTTCATGTGATGATTTCGCATGTGATGCAAACCATTCTTGCCTGTAAAGATTTCAGAGTGGATGCACCCTCTGTAACAAAATGATCACTCTCATTCTTCTCCTTGTATATTGAAAAAAGATCATATTAATACTTCTTCTCATCTACCGTATTCATTGCCTATTTCTTCCACTGATGTTGAATGTACAGAGTGTATTCCGTTTTATTTTGAGGCTTGTCTAAGTTAAATTTTTGCAGAAAGTGTACCGAAATACGTAATACGAATCTCACTGAACGATTCTGTCACACAAAGCACACGTTAGGATTATAGCGATGAGGTGATAAGGAATGACTGAGAAATCACCATCGAGACAGATGAAAGAAGAGATAAGGTGAATAGAAGAGAGTTGCTTTTCGCCCTCGGATTTTTCGACGGATAGTGCGATAAGACAGACTAGTGTGATATTCACTGACGGAGAAGAAAGCGACCGGTATTCCTAGTTATAAGTCCACTTTTTTCATATTCCGTCATCCTTTTTGCCCTTAAATTTCTTCTCAGGTAAGCATAACGACTGTTCAGAGATGGTCAAGTGGATCAATGCCGCTGGAAAGGAAGAACAACTTCCCCCAGAACACGCTAAGGTGTGACTCACATTATTCATTATGTCTTACATATGTTTTTTTGATCAAGAAAAGAAATAGTTAGAGTCGTTAGCTAATTCTAGGTGGTAATTTGATAATGTTAAGTTCGAAAGTGCGTTTACAACAGCCGGCGATGTAATGAAAGACGCTTTGGAGCTACTCAATACGCCCGATTTTCACACTAAAACATCCTGGAAGGTATGTGAAGTGCTTGTAATAGTCCCTTACCGAGATTTCTGCAAATATTCGTATACTTCTTTTAATGCATGGAAATCACGTGAATTATTCAGCTCGACTGCAGATCTGACGAAATGTCAGTTCACTACAAGGACTTCCCCGATGGAAGATACTTTGCAGGACGAGTTAGTTGATGATTAGAATAGTACCTAAGTAGATTGTCGAGGGAAGAGTGACTCCGAATGACTTTTCTAAAATTTTCTAAAGTTTTCCCATTGGCATTCGATTTAATTATCTTTTTCCAGTGCAAAATCCCTCTTGCTGCAAAGGATCTCATGTATCACTTCAAGAATGACTTGGAAAAGGTAAGTGAAGTTGCTATACCTACGATGATATCACTTGCACAGGACAGCGAGTGGAACGAGAACATCAAATTCGTCAAGAAGCTGCACCAAATCACTAATAACGTCGATATCGTTAATGTTGGTCGTAGTGGTGGGGTGCTGTAAAACCAAAATCGATGTTACAGTACTGCAGCAATGATGTGATGATCATCAAAAGTCGTGAATTCGTCACAGCAAGATGTTTCAGAGAGGTGGGTTTTATCAAAATAAGATAGACATAATCAATCATTCTATGATGATTAGGGCGAAGGGAAATGTATACGAAAATATGTACAAAGTGGGTGCGACATCTCACTCTCGAAGCATGCAATAATTTTAGTACAAGAACGGATACTTGCTGGCTGGACGCTCCATTGAACTTCAGGAACGTCCCGAGACTAAAGAAGCGATCAGGTGATCAACTATCATTTGTAAATGCTTTCCTTACGTGTGCTTATTTTCTCAAAAAGTGTGTGTGTATGTGTGTTTTGTAATCAGAATCGATTCAGAGCCTACATGCACCTTGGAATGGGTCTGGCCACTCCGGATCCAGAAGATCCCGAGTATTCATGCATCTACGAAACTGTCGCGTGTATGGACATGAAGGGAATGCTCTTCAAGAGCGCCGTTAATCAGGTGAAAATTACGTTGTTTCAAGTGTATCAGTGTGTGATGAGATCGGTGTCGGCAGATGATCACAAAGAAAATCGGGTAACCACGGAAAACTCTTAAAAAGCTATGATCTGTGAATAAAGGTAAAAGGTATCGGTCATTCCGTTAATCAAGGCACTTGCATCCTGCGGAAGAGCATTAGGTCAGTGTCCCGCAGGACGCAAGTGCCTAGCCTAGGAGTGATCTGTGGATATGCAGCGCAAATATTGACGCTTGTGAACAAATTCATCTTCTTCAGATTATGGGTCGACTCAATCTAAAAGATATGGAAGAACTTCGCGCTCATTGCAAAAATGTTCTCCGCAAGGAACTGTACCCGAATCTGTAAATGCAAGACTTGTCTATTTTTCATATCTATTTTTTTAATGAGATTGATTATTGATTGTTTATTAAGATATTTGATATATTCCAATATTTAATAATAAAGTGAGGAAATGTACAATGCAATGGACAATGGAACTAATTTTGAAATGAGATTTGATACTCGTACGTATATAAGATACAAAACATTGCGCCTCGAATGTCTAATGTTATTACCGGGAAGTTTTTGCAAGCGCTGTCAGTCATTTTTGCCGGTAAAGTGCGCGGATGAGCAGTGAATGTGCACTTGTTTATGGTGACTGGCACTCTTCTCTATTGCGTCATAGGTCCTCTAAACTACCGTATCATAAATTAAGAGTATTCCTGTGCTTTGTAGCTTGAGAGGGCTACGATCAGAAAAAAACTTATTAAACTTATAAATTAATCTTGATTATCTACGAGACCAAGTATAATCGCCATGTATATTCTATGGGAGTGCAAGAAAGGGAAACCATATCCTTGCGATTTGAGGGTCACCATTGTCGGAGTGACATTCAATAGTAAGCGCTCAGACCCTGGTGGCCCTCGAGTCGAAACCATGGATAGGATGAATCGAGGTCTGATAGTGTAAATAACGAAAAAACATTTAAAAAAATCTATTGGGGATATGTTGAAAGATCATCAGTGCAGGAATAATTCGACCTTGTCCACTGTGAACTTCTCTCGCGCTACAATAACTATCGCTTTATTAATTATGGATGTTGTATTTCGACCCAATCTCAACAATCATATCGATCTGGTGAAAATATTTAATTGCCACGGCTCGAGAGAAAATCATCGAACGTTGTAGTTTAAATTAAAGTAATATTAATTCCAGGTTAAAACGCAACTGACTCAAGTAAAAAATGCATGATTTAAGTCAAAAATATATATTCTGTTCGATATCAGTGAAAATGCGAGCCAATATTGTGTGATGTGGCAGTTTAGAATTTCCTGGCATATAATTTTATGGGCACATGTTTAAAAATATTGTATTTAGACACAATTCTAGCAAGAATATGTTTCGTTTTCTCACGCTTAACAAAGGATTCACTCACAGCGTCATTCGGGTCTCCGGAAGGAAGAGGTGGGAGAAGGAGGGATGACATAGGGTATCGATTGATCCGTGCGCAGACCGTCAAATCCCACTATCGAGAGTGAAGAGAGTGAGGAGAAGGAATATATATACTGTTCATTCCTGAATATTATGGTTTTTTCTTTCTTTTATTGGTCGGATACAGTCGAAATATATGAGTAAACGATAAAAAATACACAAATGTGATAGAATATTAGAACTAATTGTAAGTATTTCGTAAACTCGTTTCTGACCTTACATTATTTAACAATATGCAAACAACCCATTGAGTCTACTATAAGTCTCTTTGTTTCGGTATTTATAAGGTGAAAACAAGACCCCGACTAGGCCCGGAAGAAGTAAACCAATCAATTCAACTAACTTTGACAACTTGTTTGTGGAAGGAATATCACACCATCTTGAAGAATATTCAATCGTTCACGTCAAAGAGTAGCAAGATCTTTGGGAGTTACATCCAGTATTTGTTGAATAGACGTGGAAAAGCATTTCGTACGTTCACTACCTTAAACATGAGCAATTGTTAGAGTAGTTCAAATTTAGTAGTGCTGAAGAGAATCTCGATAAGGATTTGAATAAAATGTAGTGAACTTACCGTAATTGTTATCAAA
Source organism: Pristionchus arcanus (assembly GCA_900490705.1). Taxonomy (NCBI): domain Eukaryota; kingdom Metazoa; phylum Nematoda; class Chromadorea; order Rhabditida; family Neodiplogasteridae; genus Pristionchus; species Pristionchus arcanus. The sequence goes on from LS485945.1 coordinate 386,192, forward strand.
ATAGCTTGACGCCTGGCCTGGTAGTCAAACCAATTACTGCCTTCCAGAAGTTCGTCTTACTTAGAGTTTGCCCAGCCCTGGAAAGAAAATGATGATTGTAAATAGGAAAAACGAACACCGTAGAAAGTTCAATTTAGCAGTAAGGAAAAATGCGAGAAATAAGTTTAGAAAGGGAGAAAACGTAGTTGTGCAAAAGAAATACTCCGATTTTGTGAGTACGAGGGTTAAGAAATTTGACGGGTCACACCATGCTAACGACCGTGAATTCGAGAAATAGAAACGGAATATTCGATAGAGAGAATACGAGGGAAATCCAAATATTTGGTATTACTTCATGGCTAGCTATTTATAATTACACGTGATTCAATATTACAATGAAATATATGAAATATACTATAACAAAAAGACTCAACAACACTCAAATACAGTAATATAACACTAAATACGATTAATACGATTAATCATCAACCGAGGAGTTAAAGAAGGTGTCCCACGAATATCTGGCTAGCTGAGTTCTCGATGTGAGCTTGTGGGTCGCGGCAACCCGATAACACTTTCGAAACTCCCATGTTTTCAATTTTCGTTTGAACTGAGTTATGATCAATTGGCCCCGTGCCAAGTGACCCTGAAAAGCAGGCAACTAGCGAGAGAGCGTGCGAAATGAGGAGAGCGCGCCCTCTCATTCCTCACTTTGCATAGTCGCCCGCGCGGTTCGTGGGACGCCTTCTTTAACCCCGAATACTAGACCCCGAACACCCGCAGTTCACTTCTCTTACTTATCACTCGAGAAGTTCTCTTTCCCCCATTAATTGATCAATGATTTTTTTCATAAAACCTTTCGCTAGTGTGACTCGAATGGCGCCATTCGTCTTTTCTACTTTGACGAGGGCGAAAGAAGGTTGAGAAAACAGTTTGAGAGAGTTAATTGAGAGAACCGTTCACGTCTTATTTGCACAGAGCACATAGAACAGTTAGATAACGATAGAGATCAACTAATCACTGTTACTATTACCTTTTCCATTAATACTTGAGAAATAGGGGGGGGGGGAGAAAATATACTTTCTACGATTCAAATCTTCTTATATTATGATCAGTCAACGATAACATTCTATTGAAAATGTAAGAGTGGGAACGCTGAAAAACGAAAAGTCTATGAACGCAAAACTCGCTTGCAGTGCAGAGATTGATCTTAGTAGACTCTGTTGCAAAAGAAAGGACGAAAGATTAATTAGATGGGGTACAATGAGAAAGAGAACGAGGGATAAGAAGAGAGGGAAAGAGAGAGAGAGGTCGAATGGGCAGAAGGAGGTTTGCACTTTCCACCCCGTCTCGGTTTCAGAGTGTGTTTCACTCCTCCTGCAAGTTCTCCCCTCACTCTCATCAATTATGGGCCTACCCTTCATCCTGATCATGGGGGCTGTAGCTCTCTTCGTGCGTTTTTTTTAATATAATTTTTTTTCGATCTGAAATGTGTGATAGTTGTATTATCAGTTAATGAGTGATAACCTTTCGCCTAAAGCGGGAGTACTTAAGTGATTTCGCAATTGGTTTCCGGGGGCTAAAGGTGAACAACACAGCACACATGGAAGTATGTCTAATGAATATGTAGTAAACAGAAATATAAATATACCTTTACAGACGATAGGAGGAACCGGCCTCGGCGTCTACGTCTACCTCCAAGAGGTCGAGCAGCCCCAGCCAGCAGATGTCGCCCGATGCTTTGTGAGTATTTCTCTCTCCTATCGTACTGTGCGCTAATGTATGGGGTAAACGGGTGGCATTCAGGTTAAGGTGAGGTTTTTGGGATGGGATTGTGTGTATGATATCTCTTTCAGCCGAAGCTTAACGGGGAGGTCTTCATCACGATAAAAGGCTTTGAGTGGTTCCAGCGTCGGTGCTGGCGCACATGCCTTCCCGAGGAAGATGTACCAGGTATGCCTCTCGACCCTGTAAATCTTCTCATCCGTCTTTCCCTGGCCTAAGCAGTGATCTCTAGCAATACGCAAGTGTCTTCATTAACGGGCTGACCTTTATCTTTACCACTTTTTAGGATGTCGATGCTATCTCAAGCTCTCCTTTGACGCCGGAGAGTCCGTTCGATGGAAAGTCATCAATTCCACTGAGGGCCTTCAAGATGGCTGGACCACAATGGAGTACCATCGCCTTCGCGACCGAAATCTGAAGGTAATTTGAACAATCATTGTGTGGAGGAAACTTTAACCTAACCCCACGGCATGATCCTGATAAGGTAGTGATTGATTGATTGGAGTTAATTGATATCCGTTCAGCGCCTGCACGTCCAGTTCGGTCACGTCAAATTGGTCTACGCTCTTCGCTTCAATTCGGACCTCATCGCTGAGGTCAAGCCCTGCGAGGTATCTTATAATCAAGTTTACACACATTGTAGAGATTTCTGATCCTCTACTACGCACTTTCTCATCTCTGTCTCTCTAGTGGGGAATCCCCGAAACCTCGTCCTACTGAAAACGGAATAAATACTGTTTCAGCTATCAGAGACCCCGTTGGACATGGTGGACTACGAGGAATTGGACAGTGGGGTGAGTGAGAACAGTGAGGGATACATGACGATGTTAGAACCCTAAGGTGGTTTAGCTCAGTGGTCCGATCACTCGTCACTTTGCCGGCCTCTCGATTCTCTCTGACGCCTTTAATTTCTAGTGCTACTCTGACATGCATCATTACGCGTAACATGAATGAATGACTATGTTCTAGTACAAGCCGCCCGAGAAGTATGTCGGAAAATGCGGGCACATCACTGTACAAAAAATAAAGGAGGTAGGTGAAAAGTCGTTTACTCTGTCACTCCAACAATTTAGAAGTACCTGAAACTCCGCAGCTGCAGTCCACTCGGATTGTGGTGGGACCTCGACGATGTTACCCCCAAGGAGTAAAGTGAGTAGAACAAGAATGAAATGAGATGAGAGTAATCATTCAGTCGTAATCATCTGTGAATTCGTCGTCTCCTTCCGTTCTTCTCACAAACTTTTCGTTGTCTCTCTCACTCCTCTCGTCACATATTATTCCTAACTGTTCTTCCATGTTCTTTTTACATCCCAAGGAGCAAAGTGAGTTTAATATGAACGAGATAAGCTGAGAATGATCATTTAGGTCATCGTTATCATCCCTGATTCTTCCATCGTCGTTTCCTTCCTCTCTCTCTTGTGGTGCTCTGATTATCGTCCACGTATAATTCTCCTCCACTCTGCCCCATCTGCTGACTATTTTGTTCCCGTTGTCATCACCCTGCAATTCTTGCTCCTTCTCCTATGTGCTACTCCCAGATATCTACTACTCTCATTGTCACTAGTTGATATTCACCATCTGGCTTGTTCCTGATTGTCTATTGCTGATCACAAATATTCATTCTTTTTCGTATGTCCATTCTTGCAAATATCGATGAAAATGATAAATTGATCGTTTCGGAACTTCCGCCCTTTCACTGTAAAAAAAGTAGACGCACTTCTCTTCTCGGCAGAACAAAATTGGCTATCCCTTGACGGATTACACTGACAATGAGTCTAGAGAGAACGAGCAGAGAAAGAGAAGAGGAAAGAGGGGGGAAGGAGAGAAGTGGCACTCCGATGAGAGGAGAGGTCAAAGAACTTTTGAGAGGGGAAGAAACGCATTGCTATACTATTTCTCTGAAACACCAAAGACGTTTGAACGACACGGAATCCTGCTGATCTGTGCTTAAAAATCCATTAGTTCTCGATTCAACGTCGAAGGCTTTGGACAAATGAAGGACAAATGAAATGAAGGGTTAAGCAGTAAGAACATATTACTGTGTTCAAGCTAAGAGGAATAGGAAGGGGTCGATTCAAGAGTGTATAGCACAATTGAACACGAATACTTCTGTTGACAACAATATTTACTGAGCTGATATTGAAAAGCACCATCATATTTGTCTAGACGAGAAGTTTATTCGTTTCTTCCTTCCATCCTTCTCTTTCTCTCTCTCTTGACGAAGTGAGCTCTTTTTGCACTGAAGGGAGAACGAGGGAAGAGGGGGAAGGACTAGAACCTCCCACATTCGCTTCTCCATTTTTTTCACAGAGTTTCATCATCTATCTATCTCCTTCATCAATCATGGGCCCCATAGTTTTCACAGCGCTAATTTTCTTTGTTAGTTTAACTTTTTTTTAAAATCATTTTTTTCTTCCTTTCATTCTCACAAACTGAGATTACGACGAGTGTTCACATCATTTCTGTGCAGGGACTCGGATTCGGAACTGCAACTTTCATCGGTCTCGTTATTGCGGTACGGGACGAACAGTATGTCCGCCCAGAGGACAACATACGATGCTTCGTAAGAAATATTACTATCTCTCCTTCCTAATTACTAGTTTGGTGTACGGATGATATCCGGCAAATTTTTCTTATCTCGTTTGAGGTGTTTATAACACCCTGAGAAATTATTGTTCCCCTCAAAAAACAATTTGGTTCTCATCCAGTCGGTTCCCTTTTTAATTACCTTTTTAGCCAGTCGTTGAAGGCGTCATTTCGGTCTCCATTCAAGCGGATCCATGGGTTGGCAAGGAGTGTTCTTCAAATTGCACTGACTCTGGTAATACGTCAGGTAAGCTATAGTGAACGATCATAGAGAACCTATCATTGCAGACTGCTTCTGCTTCATGCTTATCACTATGGATAAGAAAGAGACGGTGAAATTCCCGATCGAGAAACCATCCATCGGAGGGAAAAGCACTCATGAAATCTCTTTTCGTCGCTTCAGACAATACCCATTCAAGGTTATTTTTTAGGTCATTGGTAGAGAGCGTTGCTAGACAACCTTGACTTTGATAGATAGAGAATAGATAGACACACGGCTCGAAACGTCTCGAACCGATGATAAATCGATCTGTCATCAACCCGTCTTCCCCACTTGTCCTCTCTATGCAACACTAAGAAGAATACAGTACAATATATAGACACTTGATATAGATAACAAGTTGCTCTCAGGAACTGTACATCCATACGAATGAGCGTACATCTATCTTCGACATCGCTCCATTCAATTCCGATCTCGTAAGCGAGAATCGGCTGTGCGAGACGATTGTGAGGCCCAATGGAGAAGATGTGGACAGATGCACGAAGATAATTCTTCAAAAAGTCAAGGAGGTTAGTTTCCAGATCTACTCGAGTCTTATCGGGAATATAGTCCTATCGAAACTCCATCAACAATCGTAACCAAGGGTCAGAAGGCTCGATCAGAAATTCAACCAAATTCGTTCAGAGAGGGTTGAAAGCGCGGAGCTGCGCGAGACGCGACTGGTTGGGGATGTGGGATATCGACGACCTCTCATGAGGTAAAGGTAAAGGTGTATCCTCGTCAAGCGATTTTACAGTCGTAAGACTAGGTGCTAGGTGGAACCCACTGCTAAGGCCAGCTGTTAGACGGACTACATACCTTGCTGTCTAATGCTTTCGAGGGTAGCCTTACCTATGAGACCTCTCATGAGCAATGGTAAACGGAATAGACAATAAAATTAATGAAGATAATTGTTTAGATTGCAATCAACTCTCATCCCATCCAGTCGCTCATCATGCCCTCTCTCTCTATCCTTCTCGATCATCTCTCTCGCAATTCCCCTTCCCCTTTTGTCGTTGTTGTTTCTCGAAGAAATGTCCAAGTTCTACTAGATTCTTCACTCATTTGTCACACAACTATTGTCTTGATAGTTATTTCCACCTCATTCCTTTTTTTCTCTCAATCCCCTCTCATGATTTTGATCCATTGACCAAGATTCGATGCAATTATTGTGTGCCCACATTAGTGTTGTGAATTCATCTTTCATTTCACGAATAATATCGATAAATAACTAGAGTGAAAATGATCTACAGACAAAGGAGACGAATCAAGATAAACTACAGTATGCCACGCTCTTAGGCACTCTTGAGGCTTTTCTCTAGCTGTATTTCTCTGAAACACTAATTTTTCTTTCAAGGTAAACATATGGATCAGAAAACAGAAAACATAATTCACCACATTCGGGCAATCATTTCATTTCCCAACTCATTATTTCTGGAAATTATCGATTATAGAGATGGTAGACGTCCGTCTTTTCTCCTTTCGCCTTCTCCTTACCCTGATTTTTTTGCAGCAAGGGGAAGAACGAGAGAAGAGGCTTGGGCGTCTGCTCCTCCCACATCCTTCATTCTCTTTTATCTCCCCTCTCCGTGTTCCCTTTCCCATCTCCAATCATGGCGCATCCACTGCTCATTGGAGCTGCAGCCCTCGTTGTTAGTTGTTTTGTTCATTTTAATCTACCTTTCTCACAACATTTCTGTACAGGGACTGCTACTCTTCGCTGGAGGAGTGACGCTATATGCGCTGGTCAAGGATGACCAAAATGTGATCGGGCTCGCTGCTACGTGAGTTCTCCCAACCAATTTCACTCCTTACATCTCAATTCTCAGCCCCAAATGGAAGGCCAACTTCTCGTCTCTGTGGAATCTGCTCAATGGTTTAAGTGTCAGTCCAATTGCACCCTCGAAGACGTTGATGAGAGTGAGAGAATAGAGAGATCGAAGAATCACTTGACCCATTTGTTGCAGACTGTCAGTGCCATCTTCACATCTACTTCGATCGAAAGGAAGGAATTTCCTTTCCAGTCATCGACCCTTCTAAAGGACTCTCTCAGCAATCCCAACAACTCGACTATCATCGCAAACGATCCGATCCAGTTCAGGTATTATTATGGCTGATTGATAATCAACTGCTAAACGTCTTCACTCAATAAATAAGATCTTCAACCCCTTCGCACAATCATCCTCTGGCTACACTCAGTATACAGTATACAACAGAACTACTGTTTTCAGAGTATGATGATCGGAATCGGAAACTACACGGCAACAAAGGGTCTTGTCTTCACAACGGATGATTTCGCCCATAATTGGTTCTACTTACCCGATGGAAACGGTTGTGGCAAGATCATCGTCCAATCGATCCGAGAGGTTAGATATTTGATCTGTTCGAGAATCAATTTCTTATCGTGAAATTATTTTCCATTCCACTCGTAGTTGACCTTTGACGAACGTTCGAGGGGCGGAGAAGGGAAGAGGCCGGGAGGAGGCGGTAGATCAACTGTCCTCCTCCCCTTCCTTCCTCCTTCCTCTCTCACAGCCAATCAATAGCTCGCTAACCAGCACATTGAGTTTGCTGAGCATTTCAAACACACGATATGTTCAGCGATATCTAAAAAGAAAATCCTGCTCCAAGTTCGCCTTCCTCGGCCAATGGGATATAAACGATATGGAATGGTAAATGAAATAAGAAGATTGAAGAAAATCAGAAAGTCATTGTTTTCAGATTCCCATCTTCTCATTGATTCATCTTCCTCTGCTATGATTCCTCTCACTGCCTCCATCATCTATGCCATCAACCATATTGTCTCATCTGCCATAACCTGCGCATTTTCAATGCTGTACCTTTCGTGTGTTTCCTCTATGAGCCGACTAATTTCTGATTGTAGAGCATATTCAGTCATTCAGTCTTGTCAATCTCTCTTTGGACTGTTTGTTCGTTTAGTTTTGCAAGGATCGATTTTCTAAGTACTCACAATCAAGATGAAGTGTGTACTCTCCATTTCCGTGTGCCATGTTTTGAGAGTCCGCAATACAAGAAATAGCTGAATGCTCTATGATCTAACAGCTGGCCTTACCAGTGGGTCCCACCCAGCGTCGTCTTATGACTGTAAAATGATGTGGATACACCTTTACCTTTACTTATGATTGATCATTGATCAGGACAATACAAAGAATGTTCCTTGCTCCACAGCTCGATATTCTCTTCCACAACCTGTGGAAGAGAATTTTGGAAGAGGACATTTAAGGACATTTTCAGACTAAGGTGCCGACTGTGAGAAAACTAGAGTCCTAGACTATAGCCAATTGCTCTTCGTATTCTCGTTGCTCGTGTCCTTTCCCTTCGTTATGTGAAACATTAATGCAGCTTCGTTCGAGGAAAGACGAACCCTCGTCCTCTCTCCATCCCTAGGGAATAACTAATGTTTCTCAAGTGTCCGTTCCCTTTCGGACTCTAGAAACATGTACTGCGGGGATAACTCGATAATCGATGAAAAAAAAATTAAACAGATTCACTACAGAGGTTCATCATTGATAATTTCAGCATTTTCCATATTATCGATTAAAAAGATGTCTAGATGCCCGTCTTTTCTCCATTCGCTCCTTCTCCTCCTCTTCTTTTTACAACATCAAGAGGAGAACGAAGGAATAGAGCATCTTCACTCCTCCCGCATCCTCCCATTCCCTCTTTTCTCCAGCTTCCTCACTCTCCCAGTACCCTCTCCCATCTCCATTCCTCCATCATGGTAGCGCCTCTCATTGGAGCTGCTGCACTCATAGTTAGTTTATTTGTTAAATTTATGATTAAGTGCATCTCGCGACTTATCCAGGGACTCTTGCTTGTAGCTGGAGGACTAACCCTCATCACCCTTGTCCAGGACGAAAATAACATCAACGAGAGCGATAGGGCCCGTTGCTTCGTAAGATCAACCAATTATGTCCTCTTCTCATCATCTCAATTTTCAGCCTCTCATCGAGGGACAACTCCTCGTCGCTGTTGATTCCGCTCCCTGGTTCTCCAACTGCACCCTCGAAGATACAGAACCATGGTGTGAAATCAGCCTGATAATACTTTGACTTACGCATTAATTACAGACGCCTTCCTGTGCCAGCTGAATGTAGTACTCGATGAAACGGAACAAGTGATTTTCACTGCGGCCGACATGGGACTGGCTCCTCAGGCAAAGCTGCTCAGCTACAGACGCGCTCGGGAGAATCCCCTCACGGCAATAATATAGTGCATTGATCGACCACAGCAACGCGTGTTTTCAGAGCATTCTTGTGAACATGGGAAACGAGACATACACGAGGGAGTTGATGTTCGACAATGACAACGCCTACAATACGTACGTCTGCGAGGAAAAGATGGAAGTCAACGATGATGATCGATGCATCAAGATTGTCGTCCAGAAACGAGGTTAGTAGTTACACCTGGTTGGGGATCAATCTCATATTTTCAGAGAGCGCTCAAGGTCCGCTCGTGCTCCAAGCACCCCTTCTTGGGAAGATGGGACATCAACGACGAATGGTAGATGCAATAGCAAATATGATTAACGTCAGTCGTTTTGTTCAGATTCTCCACTCCTCTTCTCTTCCTCTAACTCAACTATGCCTCTACTCTATTCCTCCGATGCCTACAACTGCATTATTTCATCTGTAGTATTTCTCTCTACCCCTGTTTTCTCTGTTTTCGATGCTGGGCCATTTCTTTGTTCCTGTAGATCCCGATTAGAGCATATTTATCGGTCACTCAGTTTTTCACCCTCTCCCACTTCTTGTTCGCCTGCTACGATAGAATACAGTTGTTCGTTTCCTTTTCCATGTCCTATCGCTTTAAAATCCCGAAATCTTTCAGATAAATGATTGCTTCATCGGCTTCCGACTGAAATAAATTGCAAATAGAGCATTGCATTAAACAAAAAAAATCCTTGCTCCATATCTCCGTCGAGCTTTCTTCATTCCCGTCTTTCAATTAATTCTCTCTCACACTATCTTCGTGAGCTTTCCTTCACATTACTTCACATCTTTATTTTCACCGGCTTAGTTATATTTTATCTATTACTCCTTGATGTGAACTTAGTAAGCTAAAAGTTAGTAAAAGTAGTTCTACGGTCAGTTTTCGTACGTGAGCCAAGAGCTTTGTGCCAAGAGCTCGATCACGCATACACAGAAATTCTTTTGAAAAAAAAAGCTTTTCCTCCGCCTTAGCCAATAAACCATATCGAGTAGCATCAATTTTGCGTTATCACAAAAAAGTTTTGAGAAAGTGATCGGGTCAGTTAATCATGATAATTCTTTCCCTCCGAATCACCAATCAGCCACAACATATTTCATATAAATGCGTAGTGATCGGTTATCCGAAGGGGCAAGAATAGACCGTGTATCGAGACCAAAATACTACTAAAAGTATTTGGATAAAACCATCGAATACGAATGAGAGGACACCACTTTTTACAGTTATCTACATTTTTCCTCAGTGCATGGAGGGAATCATCCGAAGATAAACTAACCTGTAGCGGAGTGAAATGATTCCCACACCTTGAACATAAATCTCTCGATAGAAGATAAAATATTGAAGAATGAGAGCATTCTTCCGTGACTATAAACAAATATAATTGAATAGTTGATTGATAGAATAGCCTGAAATATTATGCAATCAAGGGATCACCTGGTTTCTCGATATAGCTATGAAAGAAATACAACATTCACCTGTACCTGAGCTTATTCCACAACTGGTCTTAAGAGACCGGATCGGTAAAAATCGACCACCCCCCGGACACGTTCCTACCAAATTGAGCTCCATAAGCTGATACTGTGGTGGTAGGAGGGTGAAGTCCTCCCATTGCTCTAGGTACCTAAGATTTGTGTTTCACGCGGCTACGGTAGGAGAAAAATCGCAAAACACGCAAATTGGTCAAAAAATCACAATTCAAAAACCAGGAAAGCTAGACATAATTTTTCATGCGCAATTCATTGGAGGTGCCTTGAGGTACAAAAAATGATTTTTAGATTGAATCCTGCTCGATTCTTAAAATCAAAGTTGCACCAAGATTTTTGTTTTTTGGTCAAAGCTGCCCTTATTTCGAACGGGCTCTACGGGTAACCTAGGTGTAGGTTGAAGCCCACTGCCGGAGGTATCTGAAAATGCAACATCCGGACCATCCCATTCTTTCACATCCCAGATATTTGTTTCTAAAGGTCCGAAACCGAGTATCCGATTGGGACTCGTGTAGGAATTCATTACTTCTTTCGGGAAAATCCAGCAACAAACGACTGAAATATAATGTATACTTCTCTATGATAATATTTAATACCATAGGAATCGAATCCGCGATAATGATTTTTTTGACCCATGACCCGGGGTTCATGCCTCAAAAGTGAATCATGACCATGAACCCGGGGTCATGGTCATGATTCACTTTTGAGGCATGAACCCCGGGTCATGGGTCAAAAAAATCATTATCGCGGATTCGATTCCT